>OLKM01003232.1:0-40774 GCA_900291075.1 Melanogrammus aeglefinus | reverse complement strand
GACAGTGAACTTACTAAGATCTCGCTTCTATTGGTAGAGAATGGCCTCAGAGGATGAGTGAAGAGGTGAAACTTCGTGAGAGGTTGTGTATCTGCAGAAAAGCCTCTCCTGGACAAGGCAGCCCCACTTTCTAAACTTAATCTCCACCAGGCCGTTGGAGACTAGTCTGATAGACTTTCCATCTCAATAGAGCCTGATAGCAAGAACACAAAAGGACATCTTAGTGATCAACAGATCACTCACAAAAGTACGCCGAGGCCAATCCTACAAGAGATCAACAAAGGCCAGTTATTGCCTGGCAGGAGTCTGGCTGGAGAAACACTCCTGGTCATTATGTTTTCCAGAGCGGACTGCCCAGTGACCAGGGAAGAGATTTTCGAATCTCATACCATCCGAGAACTGTGCTCCCTGCTAGGTATACGCAAAGTAAGAACCAGCCCGTATCACCCAACAGAGGTATCCTGTGGGCGCTAACAACCGGACTTTATGAGTACTGTTTAGGACATTGAAGGGACACAGAGAAACCACCTGGCGTGACCTTCGTTAAAGGGCCGCTTACTCATGGCCTACAACTTACCAGAAAGTCACAGGGCTTTCCCCATATGAAACTTTATGTTTGAGGCAACCCTTAACCCATTGAATATTGCCTTCGATACCACTCACGACAAACAGCCCCTCTCACATTCTACAGTATGTGAAAAAAATTGAAAAGCCATCTTGAGGAGGCTACCAAGTAGCCATCCATAAACTCTCGCAAAGTGGCTGACGGCAAAAACAAGAGAGGATTTGACAAGTATTTGTGGAGTTCTACCTTGGATGTTGGAGGACGGTCTTAAGCCGAGAATCTTCGTTGCAGAAGATAAAGCCAATAACTGGCAGACAGGTGGGAATCGACTACATATATAGTCACCAAACGAATGGGCGAAATGCCTGTATACACAGTGAGACCAGAAAAAGAAGTTGTGGACCCTCTGGAGAACACTCCATAGGGATCTCTTACTTCTTGTGGTTTTCTCTCACAGACAGAAGAGGAACCTGAGCACATTAGTAAACCTCAAAAACCCCGAACCCGACAAAGCCCAGATCAACCAGAGGATAACAGCTGGAATCAAGAGGATGACGAAGATACCTGTTATCACTTTGAACCATCACAAGAATTAAAAGAGACACGTTTCATCGAAATCATGACCAACCAATAAAAAACAGACATTCACAGAGAGGAATATGAAAAATCTGAAGGAGAGCCATGTGCAAATTCACCTGGTTCAGAACCACAGGAAGATCAGGAGATCCTCTCTTGTGAAAATGACTTAACTGATGAACCGGCTAAAGTTCCTCACTCACCTGAAACTTTTTCCATGCAAAAATCTGTGAATGAGGAGTCTAGCCATGTATCAAATCAACCTGAAAAAGAAACACAGCCATACTTACCTGAAATGGTACAAGGAAACACACCAAATGGAGAGTCTGAAGCTGAGGCTAAGGACAGTGAAACGAACATGCATCCATCCCGCCATGCAGGAGTACTCCTTAGCAGATACACCAGACCTACAGACCAAAACGAGCCCTGTACATACAGAAAACCAGAATGATGCAGAAACAGAAATGTTAAATCAGATCAATGAGCACTCAGACACTGAACCTCAATCCATCAGAAGATCTGAGAGAATTAGACAACCACCCCGTAGACTTGACTATCCCGAGCTAGGAAATCCCTTAGTCACAGTGGTTAAGTCATTGTTCCGGGGTTTAAGTAAAGCTTTTATTGATTCCCTGAATGTTGATCAAGATTATTGGTCACAGAGTCAAGCCTTTGAAATAACAACCCCTATTTTAGAGTAACATGCAACGGGACGTGCATGATATTTAAGAGGGGAGGATGTACCTTGTAGACAATTGAGCCCTGTTTATTATAATTATTATTTATTATCATTTACTATCATTATTTTATTTCCATATAAATATATTACATTATTTCTCGATTTCCCCTTTTGTGTACCATTCGCTGCATTCACATATCGTTTTACCTGTGGTTATATTAAAGCTGTCCATTTAGTGATTGAGTATACTGGAGTCTAATGGCTGTATCTATAGGATCGCAGACTGAGATTGTAGAGGGTGAAGTAAGCCCAGCCTTTTAACACGTAGCTGTCGTCGATGCGCAGGCCACACAAGAGCCAGACAACAGACAGAGCACAGTAGAAGCTGAGTTAGAAGTCGCTAAAGTGTAAAACTGTAGAACTAGTTGTTTATAAAACTATATAAAGCAGTGGGTGGTGGAAGTTGAAGGAAATGGAACCGAAGTGAGGACCGCATTCGATGGGCGTCGGGAGTTTTATTATTTTCGGCGGAGTCTTGGTGAGTTCACAGCGCTAATGCTAACGCTAATCGCTAACCATGCCATGTCTTAGTTTTTCTTTTTCAAACAATACACAAGACCAATGTTGCAGACTGAAGAAACTCATGTATTTCTCAACACGCCCAAAATGTTGACATAGAGATTCATAATACTTAAATCATAACGTCACTTTACGTATTGTAAGTTAAAAAACAACAACTAGACATTGTCTCTTCGCCTAGCTGGATCTGGCCAGAGAATTTCATCAACATCGCAGGCAATGTTGTCATTAGCAAGACACCTTGGAAAGAAACGTCTTGAATGACGAATCCATCCTTGCATTGCTGCTACCTCCATCTGGTCACAGGCCTCCTCCATGGCTTGGATGAGGGGTACCTCAGCCTGGAGACGGAGATCATATACCTTCCACCGCCATGCCGAGAAAAACTCTTCTTTAGGGGTGTTGAGGAATGGAGAGTATGGTGGAAGATATAAGACGGTGAAATGTGGATGTTGCTGAAACCAGTTCTGAACCAGAGCAGAGCGATGGAAAGAACACATTGTCCAGACAACACATGTATTGCATATGATTTATTGTATTTGCTCTGTTGTTATGTTGCGCAATTGTTCCCAAGAATGTAAGTATGAGTGCTGTGTTTTAAGCGGCCCATATGGGCATGGCGGTGGAGGACCCATTCTGTGTAATGGCTGCACAAGAGTGTTATATTACCCCCACGTTGCTCCTGGGACATGGACTATAGCCCTGTGGTGCAATGATGTTTCTTCCCCTCCTTCGTTGTTCTTCGTCAGGTTGAACCCAGCCCTCATCTACGTAAATGACTTCACTCATGCTCTATCTCCTCTCCATCCTCGTTACTCCTCGTGACATAACTCTGTCTCTGGCTCAATTTCGATGTAGTTCTTGAGATGCTGAAGCTCACTACTGCTTTTTACTAGTGCAGACAACACGACAGTATGGATGTTCACACTGCTAAAGCGAATACATGTGTCTGCACACTCATGACTCAGTCGTTTTACCCATTTCGGAATTGCGCTCGAAGGTACTTGATAAATTTGCTCATTTGAATATGTTGCTTTTGTTAGGATGCGTGGCAGTGTGACTTCAGACCTGATGGATTCATTGAATATGGAGTGTTATGTATGACAAGTGTGTTAGTGTTTGCAAATGCCTGTGTGTTATAGTATTGTTGGCCAAAACCATGTTACTAGCTGACATCTGTGCTTATCTGTGATCATAGATCGGCCTTTCCCTTGTCGTCCCTGACCCTCAATTCCTATGTAGATAAAAAACCAGTAGTACAATAGTGAATGTAATTTTTAGTAGTATAGTGTAACAGAGTGCGAAAAACTAACACTACACGAGGCACTGTAGGAAGCATGTGGAACCTGACTGTTTGTGTTATTTTACTTTTGTTGGTGTTTTTTATGTTTATCATTTGAGAGCATGTTATGTTTCTGTAGTGCACTTAATTTAATGTTCAGGTGTAGCCTGTAATATGTGTTTTATGTTAACAAATGGTTAAGAATTGAAGTAATGAATAACTAAATATATAACTCATATTTAGTCAAACGATTACATTTAGAATACATTTAATGTGGAAAAAAGCTGTGCAGTTAAAGAAGATAATTAATTCATATTAATACTATGTTTTGATGATCATCTATAATGGCCATGAGAGTAATAGGCCTGTTCTCATATAGGCTAGGTTTTTTTGGAATCCCTTGAAAACCGTTGAGAGATTGGATCGAATTCCCCTTGACGAAAGGGGGTGGCGAGCTATGTGATGGAAAACACCTCCTTATCCCAAGGAGTGGAATCGGATGACCTGTATGAGAAGCACACCATCCCATTCAGGTGTGAACACGTTCTGAAGCGCACACGTGACCATTGACTAACTTTTTGACTTACGACCTAACATTTTTGACTTGAAGTACATTTGAACCAAAGAACACTTGCAAGGATTTTATTTTGTGTTTTTATTTTATTTTTCCTTATGGACATTCCGCAGCCCATTTATTGGTGTTTAAAATAAATTGTTTTGAATTGTTGTTCTAATGTTACTCGGATATTGATTATTATTGAAAATTGAATATTACTGATTGCACTTGAATCTATTTTATTATTTTTCTAAAAGCCAATACAATTCATCTAAATGTAATCAGT
The DNA here is from genome assembly GCA_900291075.1 of Melanogrammus aeglefinus. Lineage (NCBI taxonomy): Eukaryota > Metazoa > Chordata > Actinopteri > Gadiformes > Gadidae > Melanogrammus > Melanogrammus aeglefinus. Next base: position 36,251 of record OLKM01003232.1, on the reverse strand, counting down.
GGCTCCAGTTGATCATTGTGTGTGTCCTTTTATTCTTCCCTCCGTACGAACCTGGTAACTAGCCCACATCTGAATATATTCTATTGCCCATTGGGGTTACACGACCTTTCCGGCTTCGGCATACTAACTGCATGGTTATGAAGGCCTTGTGGTTAGTTGTGGTCTGTGAAGCAGCAGCCTTGGAGTTGGATAAGTTGGAGTGATTGTGTGCGAGACTGAGAGAGAGCACACCCGCCGTGATGATATTTGGCTTGTTGTGGGCTGTCTGTCAGCATCCGCCAGGTTGGACGATGTGCTTTGTTTGTGTATGTGTTCAATGTACATCTGTCTGGTCGTATTTGCGGTAGATTAATGGTTCAATATTGTCACACCACGATCGGTCATACTTGCAGGCACTCATTTGCAAGTGCACTGATTGCGTGTCCGATAGGCTATCGGCATACCTGCCATTTATTCCGTGGATTGCTCTTGTGCGCCAGATTTGTGTCAATTATTGTCGTGTTTGCGTTGTAATGCACAACTTTGCCTCTCCTTGTTATAAATCAACGTGCATCCAAACAACTTTAGCCAATGCAGCCTCCTATGTCAGTGTTGCTTTAAAATATCGGATTATCAAAAAATGTTAAGTGTGTGCGTGTGTGTGTTGTCATAGCCTAAATATGCTACTGGTTGTCTTGCAGCAGGCGGTGCAGGAAATATTGTAATGTTTTAGGCCTACTGCAAAATGTATATCGGTATTGCGCAATTAACGGGTATTTCGCACACTTGGTAAAATAAAGCTTAGAAATAGTGCGTCCACGGACATGCCCCCCCCCCCCCCCCCCCTACCTCCAGGAGCTCCTCACCCCCCAGACCACCTCACGCACCCTCCGCTCTGCATCATCAGCACACACTCTCAGACCACCCAAGACCAAGATCCGCACCATGGGCGATCGGGCTTTCTCCGCTGCTGCCCAAAGACTATGGAACGCCCTCCCTGAAGGCCCCACAGACTACAGCTTTTAAAAAAAAACAAAAAAAACGTAACTTATCTTTTTAAAAAAGCCTTTTGCTAATTTCCCTTTTACTGTTCATGCATTATATGTTTAAACAACCTGTTTTATTATTTTCCCTCTCTCTTAAACTCTGTAGCACTTTAAGATTTCTAAATGTAAAAGTGCTCTACAAATTAAATATATTATTATTCTTCCACGTCTCCCCAATGTGAGGTCATTGCTGAATGGCTTAGAAAACACCCGTTACTGCCAAAAACGACAAAAACTGGACTCTAACACTATTTTGGAGACATTTTATAAATGATACACATATTTTTAGTGCTTTATGTACCCAATAATCCAAACTTGCGGTTCACCTGCACGTACCGTGTAACAGAGTTCAGATGGGCTCCGGGTGAAATGAGGACATCTGAGGCCTCCGATTATTGTATGTTTGTGATATGTTTGTTATATGATTGTTGTATTTGTATGTTATTGTATGTTTATTACTAAATTAATTAGCCTAATTGTTATAAGCTTGGATGACTCTTGAGTCTTAAACAGAAACGATAGACGTGGTCCAAATTCCCACCAAGTGTGCTTCAAAGTTGTTAAAAAAATTGGCATGTTATTTACTTGGCTTGTTGCATGTGTTATAGATCTACTGCACATTGGACATCCAGTCTGAGTGTTATTTGGATTTACGTCCATAGACTGCCATAACATGTGACTTTGGAGCCTATTTTAAATGTTGTGCTATTGAAAGGATAACATCTCTCTAACACCTAGATGAATTGTAGTGTATAAAATAATGACCTCTTGAAAGAACACTTTATAGGTCCACATAGAGAGGTTCAACGGCCGAGAGATGTGTTTATTCAAAGCATGTGAGGCAATATAAAAGAAAACATGTTTGGGTAACTCTTGCATTGTAAGAGAACGTTGATACAAATCGATGGAGTTGAAACAGATAGTGGTTAATCATTTACAAATTATAGTTAGTTCATGACCCCGACATAAAATGTATCATCTTGTGATATCAAAGTGTAAATTTAATGAACTCTAGCCCAGCATCTAGTTCAGCGGCCATCGGCCTGAGGATCACCGACCCATCCCTCTTGTTACTTAAACGTTGAAAAGGCTTGCAGTAAACATTGATCATTTAATTAAACATGTTGAAGTTAGGGCCTTTTGGACATTTCATTTGCAAGTTAGGACTACCTCTGGTAAAGTTAAATGCTACTAATAGCAATTAATAATTCTAAAACAGTTAGTTCTGACATAGTAATTTGAATGGACAAGAGGCCTTCCATGAGTGCTGATACAAGTATAACAGCTCTAGGACTTTAACTGAGCTGGTATCACACCGCTTTACAGGTGTTTCTAACAAGCTTGGCAACAGTCTGTTCCCAGTCCAGTTTCTGAAATAATAAAATGAGAGACAGTAATAAAGCAATATCACAATCACAGTCGTATTGTTCTACTGAATATCAGCACTCCCTCTTGTATGACATTCCTCAAAAGTAAAATATATGGCTTATAAAAGACAGAGATTGCAAGATCATTAAAGAAGCATGCTAAGACCATGATTTGGCTTCACTACAGATTACAATTGTTTAGCACAGCTAACACAAATCTATGGTATCTATTAGTCGTATCTTTCAATGGCTTTTAGTAAATGTCTTCTATTTTCTCAAATATCAGACCACTCGAGGAAGTTAGACGTGTAGTACTGCGATCCTTTGAGGAGCACCATGAGAGATGCTCCATCCTTGGTTTCATCAAACACCAGCTGTAGGAAGGCTTCGCTCACCTGAGACACACTGGAACATCAAAACATATTTGTAAATGGAATGGCATTCAAAAACATATATTCACAATTTAAGAGGATTCGACTCATAATAGGCAATAACTCACTCCAAAAGTCCATGCTGTTCCACAAATTTTCTGGTCCGATCTGCTAGGTGGGTGAATTGTCCAAGTGTTGCCGTAGAATCCAAGCAATTGAGGATGTCCGTTTTGGCGAAGTCAGGGCAAATCGTGTTAAAGCGTACACCATAACCTGACCTCTTAGCAGTTTCCTGGAACATCAAAGAGAACAACACAAACATCGGCCAGTTGTTCAGTAATTAAATCTGTTCAACAAACCAAAGGTGAGATGCAGGAGAGAAGACCATCTCTATTTGATGCAAGTAAAGTGGTAAGTTAGTGATGAATTCAGCCTAGTGTCTGAGTTCAACAGCTTATGCATTGTGTTCTATGGCACCTGCATATGTCTGCCGTTCAGACTTATATTGTAATTGTGCTAGTTTCCAAAGAAAGGTGATACAGGGAAACCTCAGTTGCTCATCACTTTGATCATGGCTCTGAAGGGATAACATTGATTCTTTGGTTTAGGTCAATGAACCTGCCAGAGGATTAATGCTTAGCTTGACAATTTTCACCAATGTGTGAAATCGCTCTGGTTCAAACCCCAGCTCCCCATCCTTTAGGACAAAGACATCGCTTACCGCCATGGATCTTGTGAAACCGAACCACCCCATGTTTGGTCGCTGTATACACGGGTGCACCTGGGAGTGGGCCAAGTCCTGTAACATGCACACGCACAGCGCACACGCACACACACAAACGTAAGGATTAAACAGAGAAAGAAAGAGAAGGAAAAAACGATTTTAATATCTTTTGTCGTAACATTTCTAGCCAGAGAACCAGCAAATTGAGATATTATCAACTTATACTGCTATGGTTACTGACAGATTTCGAATTTATATGGTCATTATTAGTCCAACATTTTTCCTTTCTCTTAAACATGGTTTTAATTATTTAAAGTGACAAATTACAAATGAAAGCTGCTCCCAGCCTCATACTTCATCGCAATGTCAGTGTACAAAGGTGCGCTGAACAGTTCCACTTTTATTGACACTTTGACAGGTTTTCATTTGACAATACTTTCAGTTATTAAGGGGGTGGTCCTTGATTCGCGTACACACTTTAAAGGCTCTGGGAGCTTCTGAAGAGGACTTGTATTTTATAGATAGATATAGGTAATCATGTTATAAATTATTTAATAAAATAGAAAATAATTTTAATTTCCACATAAGCTGCTATGGTGAGTTTTTTTGTGGCTGTATTGGATCTTTTTTTACAATAAGCCGGTTCTCTCGTATCGTTTTGTTTTGAATCAACTAAGCCGTATTCCGACCATTGTATCGATTGTCCGAATGGTATTGATTGTTCTTTACACCGCTATCCCAACTCTGAGCTTAAAGCAGTTATTCTGAAGTTATTTCTCCTGATATTAGTGCTCACTTTACAGTGGCGTTTTTTGGGCCTGTACCTGCTAGGGACGCAATGTTGATGATCACTCCTCCCTGGCCTCCGCTCAGCTTGTTCATGTGTTCCAGAGCCAGGTAAGTTCCTCTCACAACGCCCATCTAGGATAGGGAGACACTGATAATTATTACCAGGATACACTGGATTCATGTGATTCAATGTGGGAATGGGTGGACTGAATGGTCCTCGGAGAGGACCCTTCAGTCAATCCAAATGCAGCAGCCCAACTCTCCAACTTTCTCCTTCTGATATAGCATGGCAGAGAGAGCACACACTGCCACGTGCTCTTCTTTGGTAACACAACTTCATCAATTTGAGCACATCATTGTGTGAGGAATTTTTTCCAAATTAGCCCAAATTGTCCCTCCTAATATTGAGCACCACTGTCACCCCATCCTCGATGTTGTGGATGACCTGATAGCAGCATGAGGGCTTAAAGGTGACATATTTATACCACCAGGTGTGAGTGTGATTAGCCGTTACAAGCCGTTAAGAAAATCGGACTCCTCTGATATCAAAAGTGGGCTTGTCCAGATGTGTGCTGGATGAATCAGTCTACTAGCTACCCAGTGGACTGTGGCAAACGTAACTCTTCTATCCATCATACTTCTAGGTAGGCACGCCCACTTTAATGTCAGAAGAGGCAGATTTTCAAACGGCTTGTAACTGCTAATCACACTCACACCTTGTGGTATAATATGTCACCTTTAACATTCTTGCTGGTCTAATGAGTGTTTGGTTGTATCTTAGAGAACTATTTAACTGTACATTTGTTAAGTGTAAATGAATGTAAAATGCTTTACGGTATTTATTAAAGTCTACATTTCTTGAGTGAAAAATATGCTTGAGTTGCATTACTATTACAGAAAATTTAAGAAAATACTATAGCAAGATACTGTAATTCCACAGCTACCAACAGCTATATCGCAGAAAAATCAATGGGCATGGCAGATTATACAGCATACGGTTGTGTTTTGATTGTAATTCACTGTGAAATATTTAAGGTAAATTACTGTGTGTTTACAGTAACACACTGTTAATGTAAATTAACATTCTGGCCACCATTGTACACTGTATTGTATTGTGTTGTATTGTATTGTATTGTATTGTGTTGTATTGTATTGTATTGTATTGTATTGTATTATAGTAGGCCTACTTAACTGTGTAGCAACTGCAGTAGCTGCTATCATTGCTGTAACACAGGGAATTGGTTAGCCTAGCTGTTGTACTTGCACTTGGTTCTATGAACATCCTTTCTGTACCGACAGCGATATATTGTTGCACTTCTTATGACAAATGTACTTATTGTAAGTCACTTTGGATAAAAGCGTCTGCTAAATGCCCTAAATGTAAATGTAAATTTAAAGACAAAGATTTACAGTAGGCCTGCATACAGCATACATCAATACCACAGGCATCTTTCTAATTATATATATTATATATATATATATATATATATATATAATATATATATATATATATATATATATATATATATATATATATATATAAATATATATATAAATTCATACATAACAGTTTTCTTGGGATTACCAGATTAATGGCGACAGTCTTTTCCCAGTCATTTTCATTGGCGATACCCGCGTTGTTGCAGAAAATATCTAGATGTCCAAATGTCTCTACAACTTTCTGTAGGGCAGCTGTTTGAAACCAAACAAAATACAATTACCAAATCTAGTCATTAAATTTTATTTTTCCATGAAGTTCTCTATAATCGAATCGGACCTTTAAACTGCTGCTGGGATTGAACGTCACAGGGGATGAACAGCGTGCGCTCCGGTCCATATTGCCCATCCAGGGACTTCTTCAAGGTAGTCCCAGTAGCTTCAGCGACATCCAACAGTGCAACCTGAGAAATTGAATCAATAGTCTCCGATAATCACTTTACGGTATAAAAATGTAATAAAAAATACTTTCCTGACCACAGAATTTCACATTCGGAATTAAATTCGCCTGGCAAGTAAAACTTTACCTTGGCACCGTTTTTGAGAAGTATCTCTGAAATACTTCTTCCTATCCCCTGCGCTGCACCAGTCACCACCGCTGTTCTGCCTTCTAACGCCATTTGGATGACAAACTGGGTCTTAACTTCCCTACAGACAGTTAGAGAAGAAATGGACAGAAGAAAAGCAACGTGGAAAGCTTTTGCTAAAAAACGAATTCCAAAGCATAGACGACTCCACCCATCAAGTTCATCACGTATATACGCACGCACGCACGCACGCACGCACACATAGACACGTATACTTTGCGTCAGAAATTAGGAAACGGACTCGCAATACCGTTTCCCCAGAGATGAGCCTTGCATGCTCGCCGATAGATCTACCCCCTGGCGTCCACTATATGAACCTTATTATGTTAAAACACAGAGATCTCTGTAGTGTACTAGGATCTGCACCAGGTGGCAGCGTAACTGAACCATAAAATACTGTGCGTGCATAGCATGGGACAGAACAGTCAAGAGGAAAAAGCTCCTACGGTAGTGTTGATCAGTTAGTAAAATACTACTATAATGTTTAGTGCATTTTACAGGATATATGGAAAAGTAAACACCTTTGAATTCAAACAAAGTCATCTGAATGGATTAATTTAGATTTCACTTCATTGGAATTCAATTACGGCATTTCAAGTTGAACCCCTTCAAAACACATTTCATATGTATCTATATTCTTTCTGTCTACGGTCTGGGAAGCATTACTGGGTTCAAATTCAAAAAGGGAAAAACCGTTGATCCGATTTACATTTCGGCTGTTCTTTTTATCATTGTATCCATCTGTTTTGGTAAGACATGAATGATTCATTTACACCTGGATCAATATTATCCCCAATCAAAGGTCAGTTGTTACCATTCCTCCTTTAGAATAAATTGTATCATTCTACTGTTTGATTTAGAGCCTTGAATGGGTTTGCACCTGTTTATTTCAGAGCTCATGTTTTCTGAAGATCGTTGGGGAAGTACATGGGTGTCTCTTTTACTTCTTGACCTCAGCCCAAGAGGCAACTACCTCTTAAAATGACCACCATACCTCAACATGGTGTGACGTCCACCTCACATTCCCTATAGACCATTGACCTATTAAAGACTCGACCCATTCGACTCAAACTAAGGGGACACAGTGAAAATAGTGCCACCATCTGGAAAGATGAAGAAATATATTTATTTATTAAAGTCGGTTTGCAGGTAGGCCTTCTCATTCTCATGCCCATCTAGCAAAACCATTCTCACAGAAATAAGAAAACTGCAATTAGTAAAGAGATTATCCTTTTTCCCACCAACGAGTCAACGAGTATTATAGGCGTAGTCCTATATATAGGCCAAATTGGTGCTAGGCATGTCTAAGGGCCTGTCTGCTACAGGCCTTGAGTGTTCATGTCATGTAATTTATCCAATAAATAAAACCTTACAAATATGAGACTATCTCTTGCTAAAAATGTCGATGTCCCTCCAACGACATTCTTTAACAAATTCCAGCAGGCATCCCGCATTTGTTGCAATGGAAATCATATCGAGCCACTAGATGGTGGTATAGAGCCAATGATGAATGGAACCGAGGCCCCTGCCCGTTACTGTACTTTTGTAACCGGAAAAAAGCTAATCACCAACGTTCAGCAAGAGTTTGCGCAAGCGGTGAATTTCCTAAACTCAGTGTTTACTCGTGTTGATAAACTGGATTAAGGTTTATCCTACATTTACCATGACGTTTTAACTTCTTTTTATAATAATAATTGTATAATGTCATAACAATGTAATACTATCAAACCAACATGAAACAAATATGTTTCAACCTATAAAACTTCCACAGAAATGCCTGTGTTTTGGCAATACATTTAATAAAGTCATACAATATCCCATAAAGAAAGCTTATTCATTATATAGTTGCATCATTGTGTGTGTGTGTGTGTGTGTGTGTGTGTGTGTGTGTGTGTGTGTGTGTGTGTGTGTGTGTGTGTGTGTGTGTGTGTGTGTGTGTGTGTGTGTGTGTGTGTGTGTGGGGGGGTTAGTGCCAGAAGTCTATAAACATGCTTATACTTTCTGAGAAGGCAGGCATGGACAACCCTTTGAGTGCTATCAGTCATTCCCATGTAGGGTACACCCCATCCTGATAGGCTGAACACTGCTCTTACAACGGCTGATTACGGAACAGCCCAACCATGCATCTGATAACTTTCCATGTCTTTTCCAGTGCTTCTCAAGAGTTCATCACACATCTATTGAAACTAGTTGATTGTTTCTGCACTTCACGTATCTTTTGGTAAAGTATTAAACCCTGACAGGATTTAGGGTTGTGTTCCCCTTGGGGCTACACATGTATTTGCACTCTATGCACTATTGTAAGATTCTTTGAATTAAAGTTACCCAATGGCACACATTTATCTTCCCTTTTGCAACTCTTCTTCCTTTTTTGTGTTTGGTGTCCTTTCTCTGAATTAAGTGGTTACTGTCTCATTGAAGATATAAGGCATGCAGGTTAGTAGGGCCACTGGTGTTGAGAAAGAACCAGTGTAGTGTGCATGAATGTTGCTACCCCAATAGGTTTCAGGCCTTAGCGCTGACAGGGAAAGGACCCATGAGACATTTACACTGCTTTTTAACCTTCATTTTTGTGTCGGAAAGACTGTGTCTGAATAACTTGCAATAATGTTTAATGTTTAAGGTCTTTGGGCTCGGGGATTGTTTGTCTCTTTTTTTTTGGTCTTTTTGTTAAGCATATGGGATCTGAACTGTAAAATATAGAGAAATGTGTGCCCATATTTTTATGATTTTAAGAGAACCCGACGCAACCAAAAGTGCGGCATCATAATATATTACTAAACTACTTCACAACCATAGGTTGTGCACGACAGGACTCATTGATTACCAGGTGAGCTTCACTCCTACGCAATTGTGAGGCAATCTGACATCTTGACACGTCCCCCGTTTACTTGGTAAATTAGAGCTGCAGGCCATTAGGGAGGAGAATTTGAAGGAGTATAGCGTTTGCTCACAGGGTTTTCAATAACAGCCTGACAAGTCAGTGCATGCTGTGGTTTTTGTGCGTGTTCTGTCCCAGTTGGCATGTCTATACTATAATATTATATATAGATATATTAAAAAATATATAAATGTATATATTTATCTATATAAATATTTCCACAGCCATCATCCTGGCCCAGGTCAACAAGGATTGCTCGTCTTGCTTACTCTGCCATTTCCCAGCTTTCTATTGTGAATTGCTGACCAGTTGCTGACTGGAGTTTTTATTCCTGGGGCCCACTGGCGTTTGGCTGGCGATTGGCTGGCGATTGCGGTGCTAAAGAGCTCCAGAGGACTGGACAATGCCAGAGAGATTTACATGTCACTGATGTCATCATCTGCAAAGAATGGGAATCTGCCGTCCGTACCAAATATCAGTGTTTACAATGAGAGGCCCTGGTAGGCGACAGGGGGGAAAGTATGGTGTCGCTGTGTGGATTGGAGTGTGTGTGTGTGTGTGTGTGTGTGTGTGTGTGTGTGTGTGTGTGTGTGTGTGTGTGTGTGTGTGTGTGTGTGTGTGTGTGTGTGTGTGTGTGTGTATGTGTGTGTTAATGCGTGGCTTTCTGTGTTTTGTTTGTGCAAGGGCACGTGTGTGTGTGTGTGTGTGTGTGTGTGTGTGTGTGTGTGTGTGTGTTGTGTGTGTGTGTGTGTGTGGTGTGTGTGTGTGTGTGTGTGTGTGTGTGTGTGTGTGTTGTTTTTCTATGTACATTGTACCGTTGCCTTCGAGTTTGGAATGGGTGAGTGTGTAAGAGATTATGGCTTTAGGTTCACTATTGACTTCAACTTCAGATCACGTTGATTAGGGCATTTTTCACTGGCATGAAAACAGGCTAACAATATAGGCGTGGCTATGCTTCTGCTGTCACATTTTGAAACTTCTTCAGATTCCTGAGATTGGGAGAGGAAGGTTTGCACTATTGGTGACACGCAGACATGCACACACAAAAACACACCAACACACAAGAGTCTCATGTCGTCTCATGAAGTCCGGTTCCAAAGATCTTTCCTGCTAAAAAAAATCTGACATTTTAGTACACCGATACATTGATTATATTCCACTAGGCTTCAGTGAACTCTATAGGTGTCCCAGTCCCCAACACAGTACATATTTACAGTATGAAGGACAACTCTCGATAAGGGTGAGCATTGGAGCTGTGTGTGTGTGTGTGTGTGTGTGTGTGTGTGTGTGTGTGTGTGTGTGTGTGTGTGTGTGTGTGTGTGTGTGTGTGTGTGGTGTGTGTGTGTGTGTTGTGTGTGTGTGTGTGTGTGTGTGTGTGTGCGTGGTGTGTGTGCGTGTGTGCGTGCGTGTGTGTGTGTGTGTGTGTGTGTGCTACTCTGGCTGTTGTGGATAAAGGCATTCGGCATTAAGGCAAAGTAAGAGAAATAGAAAGGGATTAGCAGTCAGTGACGGATCTATTGTTAATGTTTTGTAAATCAAACATGTGGACCATATATACCATGGTTTGATAAAGCATTGACATTATTCCAGAAAAGGGCGAAACCTCTGGGTAAAGGCCTGTTTTGTTGGAAGCATGATGAAATGTCTATTTACTGACTCCCTCGTCTAAAAGGCCTTGCTGTCACAACTAAACCAAAGGTGGTATTTCAAAATCACATGGGGGTGGCTGGCATGGGGGAACTTTGAATTGGGCTGCAAAGTGATGCGGATACTGCCACATTCATGCTGGCCTTAGAATCCTAGGTGTAGGTTGGTACCCAAATGTGCTACTCATGACATATGTCTGCAAGCCCAAACAAGCCCTGCCATCCACTTTTTCCAAAATACACATTGGCTTTCGTATCTTTGTTGGCTCATGAGCATTAACTTGACATCCATTCTTCTAATCCTACACCCCCCCCCCCCCCCCCCCCCGCCCCAGTAAAGCAATTATTCTCTGCATAAAGAAAGAGCTTAACTTTCAACAATAAAGTGTTTAACGAGAATTTTAACCCATTCAACCCTCTAAATTACACCTTGTTGTAACATTGGGTCAAGATAGGCCATTGCCTTGATCCCTGATCAAGGAAGCAGATTATTACTGATGGGTAATAAACAAGGCAGCCAGCTGTCTCTCTATTATAAAGTCTGTACTGTATAAAATAGATTTATTTATTCAGGCATACAGAATATGTAGGCCTGAATATATTTGTTTTTCATTTCCTTTGACAATTAGAAAACAACGAAGATCCCACATGTCATTGCTGGCTGTATCCAGACACGGGTCTTCAAGACCACCAAATGCTATTGAAAGATTGTATTAATCAATATGCAAAATGATGACCTTAATCCTGAGTCTATGTGGATGCAAGGAAGATCCTTTTCATCATATTTCAATGATCAAAACCAATAAGCATGATTTGTTGATGCAATTTTACAAGTGACAAATTGATATTCTTCTACCAACTTGTGTGATTAAAGTGTAAACTGTTGTAAATTAGCTTTTAATTGTGTCTTGAATGTGTCCAGCTGCATTTGCATACAGGTAAACCGAACATAAAGAACATGTTTCCCCTTGCTGGAGAACTGGCTACATGACAGATGGGCTATGCTGTTCAGCTCAGTCACAGTATGCAGCACACACACGCACGCACGCACGCACGCACACACACACACACACACACACACACACACACACACACACACACACACACACACACACACACACACACACACACACACACACACACACACACACACACACACACAATAAATGACGACTACAACACTCAACGGGCACTCAGATGGCAAAAAAAATGGAAAATAAAGCGTGTAATTGGAGCGATCGAGCACACGTGCTCTTCCAGTGGCAAACACGTGCTTGTGTGTTTTTTTTTGTGTGGGAATGTGTGTTGTTTTTTTTTGCTTGATTCTGGGTGGATTCTTACAAACTCGCTCCTAGGAGGGCGAGACAAGCGTCACCGTGGCTTCAGCCCTGCTGCGCGTGCCCGTGGTACGTGGCTACTCCCCTTACGTCGTGCGTGCGCGCACCCTTCTATCGCGTGGTGGGGATCATCCATATTGGTACTAGTGGTAGAGATAAGGTTGTAATTTTGAGAGAATACCGGTCGTTTTATATGTTTTAATTTAGCATTGGCCACTCTGCGTCTTAGACTGAAGGTTACTTGGTCTAGGGGTGGAGTGGAGAAGCAGCTGATACCAGGCGATTCCACCGAATACTTAATTTTCCTTCCCGAATTGAAGGCGAATTTGGGGGTGTCGTGAGGAAAGGGGGAAATGGCCACTCAGGTGGAGGCTCTATTGCCCAACAACCCTCTTGTCAAGCAAGAGGAGCATGGACATGCGGGCAACATGCTCCACGATGAGGTGTGTTCGGAGGCAGGGGCGAAGCGGAGGAGTACTGACGTTGCGGGGAGCCGCTCCAGGACGGACGACCCGGAGCAGGACACCGCGGACAACGAGGAGACCCCCAAACAGGGGACAGATGAGAGCCACAGCCAGGGCAAAGACAGCCTGACGTCGGATCAGATGGTTTTTAATAACCTAACGGAGGACTCTTCTAAAGGCAACCCAAAGGAATTTACTGAAGCCCCCCCGCCCAAGGTGAACCCATGGACTAAGAAGATGAATGCGGTAACCGTGGTCAACGTGAACGGACAAGCTCATGGTGTGTATCCTCCTTCTGTGTTTGTCTCTCTGGACGGATTATGAGGGTAACTAACGTGTACGTTTTGGTTGCCTGATGACAAACCAGCTGTCGAGGGTCGGTTTTGGGCAAGCGGAGCTCCAGTTGGGAGTAAATGGCTGCACTGGTATGCTTGGTCTCTTGTCTGACGACCGCTGCTTGGTTACCTCGCTATATATAGAATAAATATGTGCTGTTCCCAGTTCTGTCTATGGTGATAACACGAGGAACTGGTGCAAAAAACACGTTGACTAGCGTGCTGTGGGGAACATAACAGCTAGAAGTGGCTGTAGTGTGGGACCACTGGGTTGATCCCACCGAACGGTGCTTAAAACTAATCTAATCCAGTCAAACATCTCTATCAACAGCTTCATGCGTTGGGTCGACAACCGTTGTCTTGTGTATCAGTGGAGCTATTCATGGAGCTGGTTGAAGGTGTCATCATAATCGATGTTTTTTATGTTGTGATTGTAGTTAAACCATGGAGCATGGCTTTTTCTACACCCATGCTACACTGTCTCTCCCTCACGTTGGTCTCTCTGTCCGCCCAAATGTGAGTCTTGTAAACAGCCCTGCCCGCCCCCTCGTCCTCGTCTAAACGAGGACAACACTTAGTTTCTCATGTACGTGTTCTAACTTCGGGTTCTGCATGTTGGACTGCGACTCGCTAGTCTGCTGCGGGATCATCTGATGTCCAGCATTGGACCCGAGGAGGCTCTGGGGGTCTGCCTAGCTACCAGGCTAGCTAACAATAGCTCAAAGTCCTCCTGGGCCTAGTCCCACCGCAAGGCCTCCCTGTGAGTGGGTTAGCTTAGCTCTGGGTAATGGACGCTCAACGGTGCTTTTCTCTCATTGCACGACGCATTTACCTTCAGACCGGCTTTATTACAAGGCAATGCTCCTGAAGTCTGAACGATGGTTCTAAAAGGTTTGTGGCGTTGGCATTAAGACGAGCAGCTTATCGGGAGCATCACGTGTTCCTCCACGTGTTCCGGGCAGCATGGGGACAATGGCGCTGGCCTTCAGGCTGCGGGCTTTGATGCGTAACGTGGGAGGTGAACCCTTTTCTTACAAAAACGAGTGGTGCCTTTCGCAGGTCCATTTGAGACTGTCTGGTTAATCTATTCTCAATGCAACATCGATCATTTGAATCGTAATGCATAACAAGCTATGCTAACTAGCCAACACAACATTGCGTTCAGATCGTCTTATGGCGTCAGTCGAGAATGCTCGCACGGCCAGGTTTGCCATAAATGTGGTAAAGGGTAATGTGACACATGTTGGTCTATTGACAGCGATTTGAAACATGTAGCTGCTTTGCTGTGGACGTGAGCATGACGACTTCTGTCCCATGATCCCACCTGGCAACGTGGTGCGCTGTAGAGGCGACGTGGTGTTGACTCTCCACGCGTGTGTCCCCCATGCTGTCCGTGTAGCGACCCACCATCCCCCCATTGACATGCAGCTGTCTGCTGTGTATTGTTGGTGAGCTAGGCCATAATGTGTTGCATGTTGGCCAAACTAAAAGTTTACTCCTGCCTCGTTGAAGGACAATTTATACAACTTGTATCACTAGGCTGGTTAAGATGGCTGGCAGATGCAGTTTATAATGCTTTGGGTCACATAAAAGTGGAGTTTGTTTACCAGGTTATAGTCGAGATAAATGTAAGAGGTTGTACCATGGCGACCATGTCTGCTAGAATAACCTAATAAGGGAAACTGAATATGTTCGTGTCAAAACATCGACAAAGCATTGTACTGTTGTATTCCATTGTTTGTGAATAAGTGCATTAATGCAAAGCAAGGGTTCTCATTTACACGCATCTGTTGAGCTATGTTTCTCTTAGATCTCTAGCGTCAGCTAAATTAGTGTAATGTAAGGTACCACTTTTATTGATCTTCTTGGCATTTCAGGTTAAGCATATGAGGTTTCGATTGTTGTTAAAATTCTCATTAAACATGTCACAGATCATGCATCATCATATGATATTTCAAGTATATCTTCCTAAAACAGCGTTAAGCAGCAGTAGAATAGATCTGCACGTGTCCCGTACCATATTCGGTGCAGAACCTCAGAACAAGGACACACGCATGTGCCCTTGTGAAGTCAAATAACCTGACCTCATTTGTGTAAACATGTGTTTTGTGTCCTTTCAATAAACACAGAAAATGTTTTCATGTAATGCACTCCACTGAAGAGAAAAACCCTTAAAATGGTTACAAATGAACTGCCAAATTTATGTCAAGTTAAATTTGTCTGTAATCTGAAGGTTTGGCACAAAATTTGCGTTTTTTTAAGACCCTCTTAAAGGTCAAACTATATTTGAGAAAATCTGGTATTTCATCAATTTCAAGCTCATTTAAGTGGGTGGTATGGAAGAGTGTGAGGTTGTCCTTTGAGGTGACTTGTCTTCAAGTCCTGGTCAAACAGAACAGGTAGCATTCCTTTTGGCTGCAGAAACTTCCACAAAGGGCCAATGAGTCCCACTTTGTTCTAAGGGTCAGTTCCCCCAGTACTAGGAACAATAGAAGGGTCTTTCGACAATGGTTTTCTTTGAATTAGTACTGTTTCTTGGAGCCTTATTTTTTTAATTTGGTATAACGTGAGTTTAGAATAAAAAGTAGTGTTTCCCCCAGAAAATGTCTTAGTCAAGGTGGTCAAATGTCTTTGTCAAGCCACCCTGCCCTCTTTGCAATTGACACACATTTGTTCTTGTATCCTGGTTTACGAGGTGTTGGTCGAAGCAACAGCGTCTCAGACTCCTTTGCAATGCAGCATGCCGTCATGTCTGCCCTGCGAGAAGTTATTCTCATGTTGGTTGTTTATGTTGACCATTGTTTGCAAACAACCCATAAGGATTTAATTTGACTATGATGGCGGGTAATTGTGTTGGTCAGTTAATAAGAAATTGTATTTAAATAATTACTAGGACATTTAGCTTTTTGGGCGAAACATTTTAAAATTGAGATGACATGGCTTCCGTTTCATTCCTTCATCTTTTTTTTGGGGGGAGGGGGTTGCCACAGCTGTCTAGACGAGGCACCTCTGCTGAATGAACGACTCCCCCCCCCTACAAAGTCACCTTTCACAAGATGACGTGTGCACGTTCATGTCTGTGATTCTTAAAATATATATGCCTATAAATAAATGCCTTATATAATTCAAATAAAATTTACTTTTAGCCTAATATAAACAGTCGGCTTATATAATAAATCTATGAAATAATCAGTGGCCGGTCTCCATGTGGACCGCAACCTCCAGTATTTCTGATTATATGCTCAGTATTCACACCCGACCAGGGCCATCCGTGTAATCCCTTGCCTGTTGGGATTCGTGTTCTGAGAATGGTGTTGTAGGCGACCGGAGACCTTTTGAGTATATCATTCGAGTATCATTTCTTAAAAATAGATTTAATCCATTCCCAATTTAAGGTGCAGCCTTACAGTACTTATTGGCTCTTCATCCTAATGCCCCCTCCCCAACTGTTTTTGTAGGAACCCTGAGGGCTGAATGCTTACTTTAAGAGGTGCTGCATTTACTTATTGACTCATTTGAACTGGTTCATTCCTAAAAGTTTAAACCTGAGAATTGAAATGTGGCTGCTTCTAGATGGGCTGGCTTGGAAAGTTTTGATGAGGGAAGCCAGTGCATAATATTAATAACTAGGGCAGACAATAATAAAAGGCTAAAAAAAAAGTCTGACATAATGGTCAAGGGGGAAAGTTAAAATCACATAGTATGGTCCAGGAACCAATATACAAGATAACAGGGATTATCAGCAAGGGCTTGTCGGTTATGCTCATTATGTTCTTGTCTATATGTTCATAAATTACTTTATTAAATTAATTTATGGATTATTGTCATTATTGTCTTAATTCTTTCATTGAATTGCTCCTAAAATATTTAAATATGACACATAAAGCATTATGATGCTTTAATCGACTAACCAATGAGTGGGCTGGAGATATTGCTGTCAGAAGTTTATTCACCGTTTTCCTGTCTTCAATGAGCCGATTTATCCAGTTGAATTGAGTCTTAGTTGGCTATTGTTTAGGGCAGCCTACAATGCAATTATTGAAAAAAGATGTTCCAACTGCATGAGTTGCTATTCAAATGTGTGATTGAATGCTATGCTGCTGTACATTACGCTTTCAGTTTTTGAGGCTGGGATGTTCGTGCAGGTGGGCACTTTTGTAAACTTGGCACCCCCAGGGGGAAATCTGCCTACCCTGGTTAACTTAATGCTGTGGCAACGGATAACTTCTTAACCTCCAAGACATAGCTTCTTTCTCTGCTTGATTCTGGGATGTTATCAACTACCTTTTTTCATTTTGGTGGATGTCTGAATTGTAGGTTATAAGTAATTATTTTATAGAATGTTATAAGCGGTCGGACTAACGGCGACGCTAGTACACAACCTCCGCAGCATTGGGAGTGTGTGGCCTGTACAGGAGATTCTACAGACCTTAATGTCTTTTATCAGTGTCTTGGCAGCGTATCTGCAGACCCTGATCGGAACTCGGGTCTTGTGAAGTTGTGAAGCTCTTTCTACAGGGAGGAGTTTAAGTACGGGCCATGGGTGTGGGGATGTTGGTATGAGTAGATAACAACACGATTTAAATGGGCAATCCAGGAGTCGTTTTAAACTGTATTGATTGCATCGATTTAATTGGACATAAGAGTCCTGTGATTTGTGACCACGCCATGGATCTTTTACTTTACCTTTTCCAAAATATTATAATTGCATTTTCAGAGCTTAATAAGGCTATCTATTTCTCAACTCAAGACTGGGTTTTCATTGGGTTGCACCCCCTTTTTTTTCTTTTTTTTTTGCGATAGTGCGTTGGGGTTCTTCACGCATCCTTCATCTGCTCATATTCATTTGAAAATTTTAACTAAACAAAAATGTTAATGTTTTTATTGCATGGGTGTTTTATTATTCAGTGGCTCGACATCTTTCTCCTCACAAACTACCTCTTGAGCTTTGAAGTAAAAAATCCTAACAAAAAAATGATTGGCCGGTAAATAGGTTCTTGATTTACTCCAGTTCCATTGTGTTCTTTCCTGGTAAATCATCAACAATATATACATGTCTTCTTTCACATTTATGCACATGGTGCTCTAGTACATGGTGGACCAGTGCCACTGTTCCTTTCTCTGGAAAGGAAACCTGGAGAGGATTGTGCGGACGATGTCTGACAAATTCGTTCTTCCTTCTTTCAATTAGTGTACTCTACGCTTGTTTTTATCAAATTGATATCAGTGTAATTTTTTTTGTTGAATGACCTGAAATTTTCCACAATTTGATGTACCGGCATGTAGAAAATGCCAATACTAACAGTAATTAAGATATGGAGGTTAAACATCCGTTCTGGATATCTCGCTCTGTCCACAGTTGATCTCCACCGTCTTTCTTCCGGAGGTTCTTGCTCTGCAGGTGATGTCACTGGTCACGTGACAGTGAGAAGTCCTTTAAGCTGTGTGTGTGTGTGTGTCAGCTGTCTTGGCTAGTAGGCAAGGCTGTCTGCTAGCATGCACTTGTCTGGCTGTCACTTGCTCCATATTTGGTTCTAGTGGATGGGCCTCTCTTCCTTTGCTTTCGCCACCCCTGCTTGGAGGATTTTATGTAAGTCTGCCTGCCTGGAGAACACTCTACAAGGTTGTGCAACAGCACTACATTAGATTAAGTTGGTGCTGTAATAATCCAGCTCTGAATCACTACCTTTGCTCTTCAACTTTCGTGTTAAACTAATTTTAAAATGGCTTTAAGCATGCCAAACCACTTTGAAAAACAAATGAAAACCACCAACTACCATGTACTTTGAACCTGTTATTAAGCCACTTTAAAGGTCTATCTGGTGATTGTTTATCTGTAGGAGAGAGAGCTGTGGCAAGTTACATTTGTGCGCCCAATGGCTAAAAAGTTGTTTACCCTCAAAGAGCGATGTAGCGACAGTTTTCCTATAAATGGTCGCTAAGAGGCTTAGGTGGGCTCCAGGCAGTTACGCGTCGTTCAAATGAATCCAAGTCCAGTGATGTTTATTGTTTGACGATTTATTCTTGGTTATTTGATGATTTGATTTGACGCTTTGACGGTAAACAGAAAATATAAATCAGGAGCGCCACTAACCCCCTTTCTCTCTTACCCCCCCGCCGATCCGAGTGCCCAGGTATAGATTAAACCACACCCATGTGTCAATCAAAAACGGAAGTGACATGACCAAAAAACAGTGAGTGACCTTTCAAAGTAAACAACAAACAAACCAAATATAGATTTTGGCCCCTACAAGCGAGCCAACGCTGTCGTTGGGTCCACATACGATGACCACCTTATTCCCGATAGCGTGTTAAATCACAACTCTCACTGTCCATCTTTAGATGTTAAAGAAAAGTAGAAATGACAAAACAGCCTCTCCTTCTACCTCTTTGGTAGATGGTGTGCCTCTGGCCGCTGCGATGAGGGGCCCATCTGACAGAACGTCAGAGACTTGGATTGTATATTCGTCCAGTGTCTGCTCTGCTGTTCATTTCTGCTTTGCTGTAAATTCTATCCTTCACTGCGTATTGATAGGGAAAATTGTCCAACATCGTGCCACGTTGTACCCAAATTCATGTTCTGTCAAACAGTGTTATATCTAGGGCTGCATCAACGAATCGATAAAGTCGATTACTAAAAGCGTTAGCAACGAATTTGGCCATCGAATCGTTGAGTCGCGAGATTAATACGTCACTCGTAGGTGTGGTACTGTTTACAGCCAGCCGCCGACAGGTGGGTTCATGGTTCATGCACGCCCACAGCGAGCTTTAGTCCTAGGCCTGTATTGTACCTTCACTGTCTTTGGGTTAAAAAAAAGCTCCTTCAACTCAGTATCCGTCTAGTCCAACCGTCAGCTGCTGCTGCTGCAGACGGTGTGCAGACGGGCTCGGAGTCGGCACCGCATGCATCAACAGTCTTTCAAAGCAGCGAAGGTAGTCACACAACCTGACGGTGTGGAAAGTCCCGCCAATTAAAAATAGTAATCCAGTTTTAAAATCCATGTTAAAATCGGCAGGATATAGAGCTAAAAACAAAAGTCGCAAACAGTGTCAAATGTGATGTGTTCAGGTCGGCTCAGTAATATGATTGATGCGTTCAAATGCAACACAAAAAAAAAGAAGGAATTTGAGATTTTGGCTAAAACAATCTGTCATCTAAGAGAAATAAAGATGATTTAATTTTATTTTTAACCGTTAGTATTTACCGGTTAAAGATCTTATCGGTTAACCATGGACATCCCTTATATACTGGATATTTATAAATGTATATCATACATTGTATGTTATTTTTTTTGTGCTTTCCCATTTATGTTTTATTTTTTTATCATTTAATATTACTTTTAATAGTTCAGGGAAGTTGGAGCAATAACCTGGTGTTTTTACACTTCAGCCTGCACTGTGAATTTGAAGTAATGTTCAGTTTTTGAATAAAGATGCGGCAATTACAAAAAAAAAAATTTATCCGATTCATCGATTAATTGACAGATTAATCGATGATTAAAATAATCGTTTATTGCTTAATGGAAAATTGAATTATAATGGCAATTGAAGATGTCAATAAAAGGTCATATTGACTCTGACCCAGTCCTTTCAACATCGGACCCTCTGAAAGTGGGCTAATGGGTGGTAAGGGCACACAAATCAGACGCAGCTGTGGGTGGTGTTCTAAGCTAATGTTAATAGAAGTCCCTACCCATGCATGTGCACTGCAAGCCACGACTTCTTACTGTCACAGCTGGCCAACACGGAGGGGATGTGGGAAACACAGAGAATACTCCAGCAGTGGCAGGGTGAAGTTTGTTTGTTTGTTTCATTCAATGTATAATAAGAGATTTGTACAGTGACGGAAATGTTGTACAGTTCAGGATGTGCCACGTTTTAATCCCAGGGCTTGACTATATCTTAAATGTACATAATGTCGGATGTATTCACATGCAGACTGTTCCATTTGTCTATGTTGGCAACATCTAAATGAGAAGTATATTTACAGCTTTTCTTCGTTGATGGTCTATCTATTGTATGATTATAGTTTGTGTCTGGCCTTTGCTGATGGTCACGAGCAGTCACTGCTTACTGTGGCCCGTTTCCATTGGCCCATTTAGACCGGGCAAGTCAAACCATGCCATGCTGGTTTGTATTTCCAAAACTGGTTTAAACGCCCACGTTTTGCAGTGTCGTTCACAAGATGATCCTTCTTAATGCTTGATCTGTTTTAATTGTTGTGTTCCTTTAACTATACAAGTTGATTTGAAAAGGTTAACGAAGGCAAATGGTCTTTTAGATTTGTCTTGGTCTAAAGACTGGTCTTCGGACAATATTTCACACTAGATCGCTGATATTGATATTCAACGTGTTTTCTCCTAATATCAAGGAGATACTGTGGCCCTCTGGAAACGTGAGAAACATTGACCATTGTGTCAACAACACTTATTTGAATTAAATCATCGTGGATATCATTGCTTGTTCAGTTTGTCTGAAACAACCCAAACATATAAAATGTGTCTCAAACAAATGAATCAAATGTCACGGTAGGCTATAACAAAACTCCCCGGGCTACAATAAGTTTGTTTGTCTGTTTGTGTCGATGGACTCATGACAAAGGTGTCATCAGTGAAAAATATATCTTAAGGCCTTGTTGTAATGGAGATGTGTATTCCCGCTGCGCTCGGCTGACCAGTGAAGAGTAAAGCCAGGCCAGTGTAGAATTATGGAAAAGGCCCTTACTGGGTGAATGGTCCTATCTGACCTGGTAGTACTGTGTAGCGGGGGCTCACTGGGCACAGTCTGGAGAGAAAGCTCCTGTTCCCAGCAGCTGTCCAACCTACTCTGACCGCTGAAAAGGCGCTCACAGCTGGACCCGCGCATGGCTCTTCCCTGCTTGGGACACGTTGCTGTACTTATCTCTATCAGAGTACAGGAACAAATCTTCACTCACTCAGCCCAGTGGATTCTCTGCTTAGAAAAGTACATTGTTTGTTTTTCCACTGCCAAATTGCCAGTGAACTTAAGTTTTTAAGATTTCCTGTTGGCCTCAATTGTATCTCTTTACACCTCATTGCATTTGAGATGACAACATTCTTTATCAGTGACTAGAATCTTTGCAGCATTCCAATGTAGAAATATTTCTCATTTACAGCTAACGCTACTGCACAGTAGAGATGGCCGGTTTGATTAGCTGGACCCGTTTGACCCGCTTTAAACGCAGGTGTGGGAAGTTGAGGATCAGCCTTATGTATTGCAGCCGGTCTGCTATCTGTTAAGTAACATTTTGCCTTAACTAAAAGCCTATTATGCTATAATGCATGTTTTTATAATTCAAACCTTGCTGTGCATTTATTTTTGGGGCCATTAATCCAAATACATAAGCGATTAAGAGCTGCAACCCAAAAGGGTGTCAGCGACCTTCCTCCTGGTGCAGTACTTATACTAGTGGGAGCATGTAAAAAAATTGTAGAGATGCCATCCAAATGTTACTTTGGCAAGCATGAGAGGATCGTAGCCGGCCTGGACCAGACCTAAACAACTATCACTAACTAACTCGCTACAGCCTCAGCCAACATTTTTTGAAAGATATACAATAGTTAAAGAAAGTACCAAATATAGTGCTTCATGTTAGGGCAGACGTTGATGTTGGACTGCGGACAGGGAAAATAAAGGGGTAAAGAACTAGTGATGTGAATAAAAATGTGAAATTTTTCATGGTTGAATTATCGGTGGGTGGTATGAACGAATAATCCATTATTCGATGTTTGCCGACATTCACAAATGCAGCCATGGATTGTCGGCAAGAAATCACAGTAAATTAAACGCAAAAGAACAACTACCTGCTAATTAGTTCCAGTCAAATTGTCTGTTTAGCCTTCAAAACGAGAGCTGGTAAATTGTGAAAAATGCATTAAACTGTGATCCAAAAAGCAGTTATATGCTATAAACCCTATAGTATTTTTGGTAAAGGCTGAATTGAGACGGTCGATACTTCCAACATTAAGTGTGCATATTTATAATTCGAAATTCGTCCCAGCCCTTATACCACAGATACTCTAGGGTCTATAGCATATAACCACGTTTTCTGATTACAGTGTAATGTAACAGTATGCTGACAACTTCGCTAATTAACACCGCAACTGCAAATTAACCAGACAGGGATAACCATGGCAACCGGTCAAACAAATTTTCTTTTTGCGATCATTCTGCGTGCACATCTGCCGTGTTGATAAACAAATAATCCCACTATAAACGAATGGTCTTAATTTATATTCTATGGCAAGTGACCATGGTATAAGCGGGATAATGCCCTTGGAAATCTGTCCAACATTAGTTCTGTGCGTTAATTCTTGATTATTTGAATTGGGAAAAAATGTTAACGGCCCAAAGGTTAACAATCGGCTTTGACCCTCGGGAACGAATAATCAAATATTGTGACCCATCCCTATAAAGAACGTGTCCAACGCATCCCATCACATGACTCAACTGGGTAATTTGGCCTACATTTACATTTAGGGCATTTAGTTGAGTCGCGAGATTAATACGTCACTCGTAGGTGTGGTACTGTTTACAGCCAGCCGCCGACAGGTTGGTTCATGGTTCATGCAAGCCCACAGCGAGCTTTAGTGTGAGCGACCACTGCTTGCATTTTGGTCATATCTTAACACTGGACTGTAGGCCAATATAAAGTTTTGTACCTTCACTGTCTTTGGGGTAAAAAACTCCTTCAACTCGGTATCTATGTAGTCCAACCGAAAACTGTCAGCTGCTGCTGCTGCAGACGGGCTCGGAGTCGGCACTGCGTGCATCAACAGTCTTTCAAAGCAGCATTAATCACTCAACCGGATGTTGTAGAAAGTCCCGTCAGTTAAAATAGTATTCCAGGTTTTTAATCCATGTTAAAATCAGGAGGATATAAAGCTAGTTAGTTTAAAAAACAATACACAATACCATCAGTAGACCACCCGTCGACGCCGAAATTAGAAGATACAATTAATATAACTTGATATAATACTGTTACCATCTATTCCTCAAATCATACTGTGATATAGGCTACATTTTATTCCATACCGTACAGCCCTAGTAGGGCTCCAGACTGCGTCCAAAATGTGAGTGTGCGTCTGAATTTTACATCTGTGAGACCAGTAAATTTGCCCTTTTAATTTTTACACGTTAAACGGGGAAGGGGTGCGTCAACGAATCCGGAATCTGTAGCAGGCCAATGAGTGTGAGAAGGATAGGGAATGACCACTTTTAGTGGCTAATGTGTGGAGGGGCAGTGTCCTAGAGATTACATTTTGTGCGTGCGTAAACATCTCTGTGAGTAAACTATTGACTCATTCTTCGGACCTGCGACTTGTGGCCAGAGTCCTGCACAGGTCTTATTTTGCAAACCCGCACCCGCCTGTATCCGCAATACTTAAAACAGCATCCGGCCTGTGTTCTCACAGTAGCGCGAATTATATTCCACACCCGACCCGACCGGCTATAAATTCACATCGACGCCTGACCCACACCCAAAGAAGAATTAGACACATTAGTTGGAACGCCGGGGAATAACAGTAATTCGGTGTTCGGCCTGGTGCTTTAGATTGCTGTTCCAAAAAAGAACATCATCCACTGACGGTTTCAGTTGACTCCTCCGCTCCTGATTAACATATCCAGCACCGGAGAAGTCTCGCTCTCAATCGTAAAACACTTGTCCGACCCGCGCTGTTCAGGCGTCCGACCCGCACCCGCACCACTACATTATTTTTCACCCGTTTCATCCAAATTGTGCGGGTACCCGAACCCATTCAGGACTTCATGTGCCATACAGGGTTTTTCATGCTTGCTACATTCTCAGTGGAGAGGCGAGCGGGCAGGGAAGAGGCGCAGCGTCCTGGCAAGTGGCACGACAAGCGAGCGCACTCCTGCGAAATTGTCGCTTCCGTGCTCGTCGAACGCATGCGCGAAACAGTTGATATAGATGAGTATCACTATGAAATGTGACACTGAGTTTGAAACCGCACATTGTAGTTTCTGCATCTATAAAAATATGTATTAGTAATACAGTGGGGAAAAAATGAGAAACGCATTGGCATGTTTTACGGTGTGGGCCCCTAAAATTTCTGGTTTGTTTATTTTCAGACTCCATACAATCTGCGTTTATTTGCCTTGTTTCTTGATACATTTTGTTGCAGAGAATGGCCAAAGTGGCAAAAAAAGTTGATTTAATTTGGAAATCAGATGGCCACTGCAAATTGCGTTTGAATGTTTACTTGTTAAACTGCAGTGTACCGGAAACAAATGTAGCACAGGGGTCTATAACCCCGGGCATCACACAGCTAGGGGGGGGGGGACAGCCGACAACCTGTCTGTTGTCCCCCCTGTCTCTCTGCTCTAAAGTACCTGACTAGTTTAGTGCCTGTTAGATAAAGATACCCCGTAGAACTGAAAAGAGTGCACTGAACACTTCAAATCCATGGCTCAACAGCAATAAACCATGTGAATTATATCGCATGACCAAAAATCAAAGGATAGACATGCACACTGAGACAACTTCTTTTACAGTTGGATTGGTGTATGTATATTTAAATGTGTCTCTGCCTTTACCATACAGTGTCTCCATATCGGTGAGTTCCAACACTGCTTAGGTGTAGCGCAGAGCACGGTCTAATCATTCAATCCCACATTGCTTACGTGTAGCACCTTTCACTGTTAATCAATCAGCCCCACAGCAGACACTGCTTACATGTAGCACATAGCACCGTTTAATCTATCAGTCCCACACTACTTACCTTTTTAGCGCCTAGCACCGTTTTAACATTCAGCCCCAACTGGCCATGCAGTATCCCTCATACATGGTTTTTTTTTTACATTTGATCTTTCTTTTAAAAGTTTTTCTCAGTACTGTGGCCGCATCAACATTTTCCCATTGGTGATGATTAGTGTTAACTTATTTATAGGGTTGAACCAAAACCTATAAACATCCCTACGATATAATACAAACAAACTTTACACACTACGAACACTGATTTTAAATGTAAGTAACATTAACCACAGAATAGTTTGCCCTGTGTACACTCTGGGGAGGAGACTATTCATATGCACAGGGACAAAAAGGAACTGCCACACCAGCTAACCTGGAAGTGATGGAGGTGAAGTAAGGGATAATGCCCGACGAGGTGTCCATTATCATAAATTAATGGACGACGAAGTCCATTAATTTATGATAATCGGACACCTCGAAGGGCATTATCCCGCTTATACCATGGTCACTTACGAGAAAAATACATATTAAATCATTCACTCATGATTTAATGTTGTTTTTACCGTTAAAATCATAAGTTTTTCACAAGAAGCGGCTGAGCGGACTATTTAACGTCTCCTGTCCGCAGGCGTTGCCATGGAAACCTGCTGTGGCTACACACAGAAACGATATTGCCGTTGTGATAAATAAACTGAAATAACGTGTTCTGTGATTCTGTTGCCACGGTTACCAAAGCGTTTGAGCCAGCGCAGTCATTTAGAACTGTCATCAGGCAATTTGACCGGAACATCTTCATAGGTGTCCATTATGTAAGGGATTATGTATAGTTCGGAGGTTGTTATGGAGAAATAAACCCCGTTGTTATTTCTCCATAACAACCGACTAACTATACATTATCCCGCTTATTACACAGCTTTACGAGTGAAATAAATAATAAACAATAGATAATAACCCACAATGATTCAGCAGCGACAAGGATTCGTCGGTAAAGTAAAGTAAAGTAGCGCGGTAAAGAGAGCTGTCCCTAGCAACGGTCTGTTATACATGACGACGGTCCGTTATACAGAAATAACAGACCGCAGAACGCAGCGCTGGACCAATCAGAGAGCAGCATTCAATAGAGCCGTGTAATAACACTTTTTAATGGACACCCAGCAGCCAATCAGATTCGAGTATTCACCCAGACCATGGTATAACATTGGTTAAACTAATAGTGTGTGTGTGTGTGTGTGTGTGTGTGTGTGTGTGTGTGTGTGTGTGTGTGTGTGTGTGTGTGTGTGTGTGTGTGTGTGTGTGTGTGTGTGTAAAAATGAATAGTTAAACTCATATTTTGAATTATTATTGTGCTGCAGTCAAACATCAGAACAAGAATAACCGCCTTCAGTATTGCTGCACTGTGACCTGCAACCAAACTTTAGGCTTGTTCGTCTTTAAGCATATTTATGTGTTCCAGGAGCAGAGAATGATAAATAGTCAAATATTTTACATTAACTAACTTGAAACAAATTAATGGTGTGTTATTAAATGGCTACCAAGGGAAATCTGTAACTTGGGGATCTTGGAGATTCCAAAATCCTTATTGTGCGTCCAGAAAGGGAGTGGGCAGGTTGTGCTAAAAGCTACTTTCCATAACAATAATTATTGTTTTGTAAACGTTTGTACTTTGTCTCTAGTAGATGTTTGCACATTTAGTTCAGAGTCCATCCACCGCTGTCAAATCCTGCTTTACATGGGGTTTTGGTCCGATAACGTATCAATGTTTTCCAGTATCTTACTTAATGCTTGCAAGTTGCAAGTGCATTTTTCTAAAAATTAAAAAATCAATCTATTCAACATTTTAAACAAACCTGTCCCATTGTTTTGTAAAAACATGCCAGTTCGGAAATCTGGCTGATTAACTGATGCATCCCAATTTTCCTAATTAAGGCATACAGCATGTGCCACACACTCCCTGCAAATTAATGCACACTTAATTGTCTTTTGTTTTACAATGACTACTGGCCACTCATCGTGAAAATGCAGAATTTGTTAAGGCAAATAAATGAATGCAATTAGACACTTAACAGTATCAGAATAGTTGTTAAATCCCGCTGCTTCGGGTTGCCTTTGTAGGCGGGTTGAGAGGAGGAGCGGGCGAATCCCTTGTCATTGTGTGTGCATGTATGATGCGTGGGTAGGGCTGGGCGATAACTTGATTACGATTATTAATCACGATAAAACTCACGACGATAAGCATTAGACATAAATGCTCAATATATATATATATAATAAAAAGGTTGAAAAATAAAATAAATAAAACAGGTCTGATATAGATATTTACCTAAAAGGAGAAATAAACACAATAGTCAGATCGCAGTTTTGCGGTTAATGTCTAAGTACACGCCCATTTCCTGGTGCGCGTTTGAGCCCGTTCCAGCACCGCGTAAGGAAAGACGAGAGGAGAGGAGCGTTTTGCGACAGAATAAAAATGAGTGGAACAACGGAGGGTGAAGTAGTCGATAAAAAAGGTTACAAGACGTCCATTATATGGAAGTGGTTTGGCTATCTCAAAACTGATGAAGCACAGGATAAGACTGTCCGTAAGTTATGCCGTCGGTCGGTGCCAGCACGATTGGGAAACACAACTAATTTATTTCAACATCTGAAAACATACCATCCCAGCGACTACACAGAAAGTATGAAAATGCGCGCAACAAGTGTTGCCCGCCGTCCTACCGCAGCTGTAAGCAGCGCGAGCGAGGCTGTTCCAAAACAGCAACAACAATGTAAAAATATGCAACGACCTCCTGTATTTTTTTGACTCGTCCGTTCTCTCTTATATGTGAACACTTATTGTCATGTCCCTCACCTAATTTTATGTCTTTCACCTGTCAAAAAAAATAATTATATATATATATATATATATATCGTGATTAATATCGATCAATTACAAAAAAATAATCGTGATATTTTTTGCCATATCGCCCAGCCCTATACGTGGGTTTAATCCAATAAGTGGTAGTGTACCCGTGCACCATTGGTATCTATGCGCGCTTGTCTCTGCGTTTGTGAACGAGAATGACAGGGAGAAAGAGTGCTATGCGGAGATGAATGAATGTTATTTATAGTTCAAAATCGCTAAAAGATAAAAGCACAATCAATTTGTGGCGCTCTGTGTTGATTCTGTGGCGCTGCGCAACACATTGGTCTATGTATGGGAAACACCAGTTGGAGGAAAATCCAAGCAAGCCAAATTTGTATTGTTATAGTGCATCAGTCATTAGATTGAATTGTCGGGTCGTCATGGTAAATTAAGGAACAGGAAGACTGACAATGTTAAATTAAGGCTTCTTTCACGTTCAGGAACTAAGCCTGTATCTGGAGTGTACTTGTCTCCAAAGTCAAATTCATTTCATTAGGGTAAACGCTTAAGTGTGTGGCTGTACCCAGGCTTGCATCTGCAAATGGGGAAGTCCCCTTTTAAAGGGTGGTTTGAGTCTAGGTTGATTGACCCAGGTACGATTTGCCTCAGGTGGGAAAATTACCTTACCCAACCACTGAAGTGGACTTCTATTGTATGGCGTATTGCCACTGCAGGGTACAGTTTGGTTAGCATAAGTGTGGCACGGATCACGTTTCCACAGCCACAACCCTTAAATAAATACACAAAATGGTCCAAAAGAAAATGTTCCAATCTAAAATAATGTACAGATATGTTTCCAGCTGTTCTGCATTTTCTATAAAGTGTGATCGTTTGACGCAAAAATCGAGATCGAAATTCGATTAATCGCCCAGCCCTAGCGTGACCCGGACTGAGCCATATGAGCCGTACTCGTCTCGCATTCGTCTCGCAGTTGTCCTCCATTGGGGTACTGAGACACCTGAAAGGGTGCCGGCAAGTTTGAGCTACACATGCCCTCCGTTGATAGGTCGACAGAATCTTCTATTCCGGGTGACATGGGGATAAAAACAAACAAACAGTACCCGCAAGGCATTATTCTGGACAATGGACATGTCACGCAAAACTTTAACTTGGGCGTTGGAGACGTTCCTTTGCATTTGCAAGACGTACAGAGGGAGCTTGATAGAGCAGTATTATTTTGAGCAGGCTACACTGTCACGCTGCTATGATGTCACAATGTTTACGTAGCTGCTGCGGCGATCGACATCCGGCCTACCATAAGGGTGCCGTCAGTGGTGGAAACGCGACCTCGGAACTGAGCTGGGCTGTAACCGCTCCTTCACTACCGGACTGAGGCGAACCGAACCCAACCGCACCCTCCGCGGGAGGGTGCGGTTGGAGGCTCGTTCTTGACATTGTCTCCAACATATCATTAATAGAACGTGTTAAATCTGTTGTATGGGCCTGGGATCTTGAGATTGGCGTGATTTTATACACTGCAGCGACAACATAAACACATGCCTTCCAATTTGAGTTTATTGGCAGATCAGACACCAACTAGGTGCATACTGCGAACTCAGGTTTTCCCCCAGCACTTTATGGTTGAGGCGGCCGCCTTAACAACAATAGGGCCCCGCCTTGACAACTAATGTATGAAAAATAAAATAATAATAAAAAAAACATAAAATATTATATTATAATAGTTTTTAATTATTATGCGACGTCATCTTGTTTTAAAGACTCGATAAGTAGATTGACGAACACAGTTTGTGACATTCGCCAACAACACGCATTGCTCTGTGCTCGCCAATCTACTTATTGAGTCTTAGAAACAAGATGGCGTCGACGGATGAACTACTGATGGTATTGTGTGTATAAAATGTCCTTTTTAATAAACAATCTGTACACTTACGAAGTTATCAATGCCTCGTTTTATATGTTAAGACACTTATTATATTATCAAAGAAGAGTCGGGCTACTTCGAGCCTTTTAAGTGGTTTAAAATAACGATTAAGTTTTTACCATAACACACGCCCCCATCGTTCCAAGTTTATAGCGTTTTGGTAGAATCGGCTAAAAACAGCCAATTTAAGAATGCGTTTTTACACGCTTTTTTGCTCCCAAACGAACATTCCAACTCGTTATCATGCCAAACATATCCCAGATCTATTTTACACCGGATTTGTCCTTTAACAAAGAAGAAAACTTGTAGGAAAAAAAAACCTACTTCCATCATGTATAACAAATAAAGATAAATAATGCATCGGTAATACTATAAACCCCCCCTTCGCTCCTTGACTAAGACATCTTTTGGGGAAACACTAACTATCAGTGTGTGTGCAAGTTTACTCCGTACTGAACAACATTACTAATGTGAATAGAAGAGCAGTAAGCAGTCGTTCTGTGACAATGTCCGACCATTCACACTTTGACACGGTCCGACCAATCGCACTGACATGGTCGGACCAATGACCAGACAATCGTAGGCAATTCGAAGATGACCTACATGTCTATCTTTAATGCGAGCCTGGAGATAGTCTCACACTAATCTGAGCATTCGAAAGTGGAACCGGGTCCTTGATTGAACCTGGTTTCGATCCCCATCCCTATTCATCTCCTCATAGCACTCTTTCTCCCTGTCATTCTCGTTCACACACGCATACGAACACACACGGAGACAAGCCCGCGTTCCTGCCAGCGCGGGTACAACTATAAACAGCTGATTCACCCGCTCCTCTCAACGCGCCTATCAAAAGAAAACCCCAAGCAGTGGGATATTTGGCACAGAGAAGACGGTCGGCGACCGTTTTACCAAAGTTTAGTATGATATACTGTGCTGAAAATTATTTTTAACTCAGAAAAGATAATGTTAGCCCTTATGAACAAAATACAGTTCAATACAAGAATAGGTTGATATTGGTTGAGGTAGACCTTGAGGCGAGTATTTGAAATAAAAGCCTCCAGCTTTAGTTGTCTTTTGCAATTCATTCCTTGAATGCCACAGAATCTAAAATTGCCACTAAAATAGGCAAACATTTAGGTAAAGAATGAACTTTAACATCATTTTGTGAGTAATTCTTAACAAGAAACTTTAAAGACAGGTCTTTCTCCAACATAAAGTCCAGGTCTTTGTATGAGCAAACTAATTCTACTGGCCTGTTATGTAATGTTGAGTTGGGGCAAGGAATGAAACCAGGCAGGGTTCTGCTAAAAAGGTTTTTCATTGACTTCTCTTGAAGAACTTTAAAGATGAACTTTTAAGATTGAGCTGAATAATTTAAAATGCTTCTTGTAGCTTTAAAAGGGTCTCATCAGGTGACAATAGATTAGCATACAGGTGTATATTTAACATGGCAGCTTTAGAAAGGTGTGTGTTTGAACTCCGCCCACTGCACAGTGCGCACACTCTGCATGCACCCAGATGACTGACTCCACTGACCTCGACGGCAACCTGACACTCCCCCTCTGGTGCCAGGGGGGCACCACACATTGCTACCTGGTCTGTGGGAAACACTGGTATCGTTAACATCTTAACGATGCCCATCCCTAGTCACTATTGTCAAACTATTCATCCTCACCCTTAGGTTCATTTTACAGGACTTCGACTATGATAAACGAGGAGTTTGGAGCGTTTTCATCACGGTTTAGGGATTCATTAATGGGTGCTTCAGATCTGTTGATTTTGAGTATCGGTAGGGAAGTAACCTTATGTGAAGAGGAAAAATGTATGCCATACTTTTTTTTACCAACTCTGGGGTGAGTAGAGTGCCTAAAGAGGCTATATTTAATATACGGCTCTGTCGGACCCAGCAGAATAAGTTAGGAGGAGTGTGTGGGGGGGGGGGGACATGGAGCAGCGCTCGTGCCTTGTCTGGTGTGCTACGCTCTTTGAAGCTCTGTCGTACGCTAGTCAGACTAAGAGCTAGAATGGCTGCGAAAGCCATGGACTTCCTCCACACAGTACTTGTTAGTGATGTTTATGTTTATGAAGCATGACTCAGACAGAAGGATTTATCCTTTCTGAAACTAACCGGAAGCAATTAAGACGTCAATGTTCGCATTGCGATGGGTCTATGGCAGAATTTGACGTTTTGGAGCTGTAAAGGAGCATGGCGCCCCAACGACACTATTATGTCAATTTCTTTAGGGAGACCAATGATAAGCTGTCAGATATCTGGCGATATTAAGCTGCCAAATTGCGTTGTTTTTGAGACTAAAGGCCCTTGATTTGTAGAATTTATTTTCCTTGTATCTGCAAAAGGTCCATGCTGATAAATCACTGGCTGTAGTTTCTATAAGGCAACATTGTTGTAGTTTGACTATACCCCAATATTATGAATTCAGAGTACCGTCAGTGGATTAGTGTCCTACTGGTTTAGTGTCTTCAGCCACCAGTGCAATGGCTCCCTCAATAATGGGATTACCTCGATCAGCAAGCTTTGTGTCAACAAGCTTGTGAGGCCACAGTGTCGGTGAAATCCCCCTAACTTGCCGGTGCTTCCCGTGCTACAGGTGCCCATGGGCCAAGGTTTCTGTCCTCTACCCCTTTGGGTCTAGCATGATGCTAGCAGGGAGATTATAAGTAAGTGGTGAATATCATCATCATTGTGGTTTCATCACTGGTTTCAACATCCATCCACTGCACAATGATATGAACATGAAAAATGTGATTTTCTTTTATTTGACTTCTAAATAAAAGTAAATGCACTGGGAATTCAGTCCGATCATGAAGAGAAGGGCCCAAATCCTGGAGGATATATCAAACTCCTCGCATGACGTGACTAGTGTTGGGTTTCATCTCGGACATGAAGCCGCTCCTGCAGCACTGCTTTCAGCTCCAGCTAGTGCTGAATCATCTGTGAACACCACATGTGTTTTCAGTTCGTCATTGTGTGGACTGTCAATCTTTTCTATAATGCCATTTGTAATTTCAAACCTTCATTTTTTTCTTGCCATTTCAAGCTAGTTATTACTACTGCATGCCTACCGATACACAGTTGTACCACTTGGCTTATGTAGGTGCCAGATTTCCCACTATCAGCAAGGAATGTTTAACTGTTCTGGTGCACGAGAGGAGCATTTTTAACCAAATAGAGAAGTATTTTCTTTCTCTGGTAAATAATATAGGCATCAGGGATATAATTGTATATCAAAACCCCT
The DNA here is from genome assembly GCA_900291075.1 of Melanogrammus aeglefinus. Classification (NCBI taxonomy): domain Eukaryota; kingdom Metazoa; phylum Chordata; class Actinopteri; order Gadiformes; family Gadidae; genus Melanogrammus; species Melanogrammus aeglefinus. The sequence goes on along the minus strand of OLKM01003232.1, from coordinate 2,451 downwards.
ACCTCTCCCTAATTAACGCCTGCGTCGTTCAATCTTTCTAACTCTAGGGGCCGCTGTTCGCCCTCGCGTGCACTCCGTGACCTGACGGAGGCCTACGTACTCACTGTTTGCCCATCGTGTACTGTCCTCTCCTCTATTAAACGCGATGATTGTAAGCGTTGAGATTTCACACGTCCATTAAAATATCCTATTGAGTTGAATGGACTGTACAACAGTTACAACGCAGTATGCCGGGGTTGCTGAGAAGAAACTACATAAATTTGTAGTTTCTTTCGTTTTCAGGACTGGTCTAGCCAGAGAACTGTTTGTTGTAGTGCGGCTCATGGTCTGTGTGGTTTGGTCCTAGAGACCGAATTGGTGTCGTCCTTTAAGGTCAACGTTCAGACGCAGCCTCGTTTTCACTTGAGATGCGTATTTGCCAGTCAAGTACTAGGGACTCTAGTGTTGCCCATCGACCCTGTGTAATCCAGTCAAAGTGTCACATGCATTTTTGCTTGCTGTTTAAGCAAGTTCATGGCGGCTCTAGATTTGCCGCGTGTACCTGACGCCCTCACATGGTAGCCAAGGCAAGCTGATAACGAAGGTTGACTTTGAGTGAATTGTTTCTGCAGTCAGGTTTGTGATTGCTGCAGCAGGATCTTAGTTTTGCTTAGTCCAATAGTGAGGGATTGAAGTCGGTGCAGAATTATGCTAATATCATTCTATATGCTCCCACGCGGTGATGTATCGAGGCACTTGACATGATGTTGTAATTGTGAGTTTTCTTTAACTCTGGGTTTGGTATTTAGGTAATACAGTATATGACGGGCTACATTGCAATTATGTATGAAGCACCGACACGGCGAATGATGACCAGGGTTAGTATCTGGCCCAAGGTTCCCTCTGTGTTTGTTGCTGGCTCTAAAGTCACATGTTTGTTTCCACAGAGCCACGGGCCCGGCTCAAGGTTGGTATCGGCAGGGAACCCATCCCCGGCCCCGGCCGAGGGGGAAACGGCTAGATGGCCACAGTGGGTCACTGGAGGGTGTCATACATACACATGCATACCATTATGCGTGTATTTTGCGGGAGGGGCTTAGCGATAAGGGTAGCGGCAACTGGCTGCTGACACGAGCTCTAGGGGCTGGGGTGTAAACGTGGCGCCGCCTGGTTTGGTGGATGACGGTCTCAGTGCCGTACAGAAGATTATCTGTAATCTGGTCTGATCTTTGGATTATAACTGTACCACCATGCGATTTACCGGGTCCAGAGACTATACGATTTGACGGCCACGATTAACATTCATATTCACCCTATTTTTCTCATGAAGATCTGTGGAGTTTACTGTATTTGGCCAAACAATGCACTCAAATACTTAAAGCATTGGTTTTAAAAATATCGCATACATAAACACAATTTGTAAACAGAGTAATTCCCTATTTTTTCCCTTTTTCCCAAACATGTACGTGATTGGGTTGGGACACCTTCAGGTTGGCAGATTTATGAGACGCTAACAACGGGCCGAAACTCCACGGGGAGCAGCGCCAGCGAAAGGAGCAGGCACAGGTTGGGTTGTCTCTCGGTTTGAATACTGCGCTGGCAGGCATAAATATCAGTGCTGACAAAATGCGGGCAGAGGTCCAATAAATAAATAAAATAAATAAAACCTTTTTGTATAGTATGTTCAACAATGTATCCTGTCAAACTGCTTGCTTGTTGCAAGCGATTGGGCGGCGTGTTGTTGGGAGAGAAGAAGCTTAGGGATTTAAGAGGTTAGCGCCGTGTTGTGTTACGCAGGATGGTGTTTGCAGGCCCTAGACAGACCGGTGTCTGTTAGATTTGATAGGCTGGTTGATAGCGTTGTCCGCCCCCGCTGGTGCTGTGCGTGGGTGGTTTCTTTTGGGTGAGTAGTTGGGTGGTTGGGAGCGCGTGGACGTGAGTGGGGTGGGGTGGGCGGGGACTGGGGCGCGGGGGCAGGGCGTCTATCGTGGAGAACGAGCGGTGCAAGAGGGCCTTCGCTGCTGCAGAGAAGGCCGAGAGGTGTGCACAACAGATATCGCGTGTAGACACGATACCATATTAAAAATGTATTACCAAGCTATGTGACTATCCCGAAACATTTGACCATTCAGATTGAACTAAAAGATTGATTTGATTGATGTTATATAGGGGTCTGGGTCTTGCGATCAGAAAAGAGGAACCTTTTTTGCGCTCGGTTTTACAAAGATTTCTTTTTGTTTTTTTCAGTATCGAGACTGGAATAGCTACGGAAATTGACAGCCCCGCCCGTGGACCCACACAATGTGGCCATCGTCATGTCTCTGTGACAGTGGGTAGCCTGCTTTCAGGCAGCTGTTCAAAAACTACCAGTAAAGCCACTGTGTTCGTCCCGGTCATGTGTCAGGGCGGGGCAGTCATGCCCAGGCACTGATTAGCTGCAATTGCATGTCCAAACCTGCTGGGGGGAATTTC
>OLKM01003231.1:0-40798 GCA_900291075.1 Melanogrammus aeglefinus | reverse complement strand
GGCGGCTGCTTACTCACACCTCTCCCACTCCGAGAGCGTCGATTTTTTGACGAACGGTCAGTGACTTCGGCTTCGATTTTCCTGACGCGAAGCAGGGTACCACTTGCGCTTCTTTTTTCGACGCAAGTGGGTTTTCCAACTCGTTCAATGTAATCCCTCCACGGCATATATATGACGGCTATGAGCACTCATTACCATTGGTAAGGGGGACGACTGGCTTGCGCATAGAGACGGCTATGACCGGTTTCGGTTCCGACGCGAAAGGGTACCCTGCGCTTCTTTTTTTTCGACACCATGGGGTTTTTCCCTCCGTGTCTTCAACTGTCAATTCACCTCCGCACGGCAATATATGACGCTATGAGCATTCCATTCTCATTTGGCTAGCGCGGACCCGATGGCTGCAACAAGAGAAGACCCTATGAGCATTCACGCGATAGTTGTGGGCCAGGGAAGTGGATTTTCCCAATGGTCAGATACAGATCTTGTTATAACGATAATTGAATAATAAAGTTATGGCCTACTTATAGATAGAATATTACAACGAAATAATTGTATATATATAATATATGATTTTAATATATTTATTAATTAAATACAAAAGCGCTTTTAAATTATGTTGACATTGCCTTTGGCCTTTTCTTTTCAATGGGCCTGCGTCAACGTCACGATCACTCTCGGCCAAACCACGTTGGTTAAAGGCGGTGTCACGTTACAACATTGTACCTGGGGGCGAAAATTTTACCGGCCTATGTCATCGTTTTGTTTGACCATCGTGGCACAACCTGCCCGGCAACAGACGACGCGATGCAGAAAACATGTTTCCAAACGACGAAATAACATAATACAGATAGCGGATCGCTATCTGTATTATGATAGATAGCGATAACAATTGTTTTTACTTTATATTTGTATAAAGGATGTAAACAAACGATGAAGGATGTTAAACAAACGATTGACGTAGGCCGGTACAATTTTCGCCCCCGGTACAATTTTAACGTGACAGCGGCAATGGAGCTGGCCGTAAAATTGTGTTTGTTTTTGTCGTAAACGTTAGGCGTTACTAACCGCGCTAGCTTGGGTTAGGGAAATTATAGATATTCCATGAAAATATCTGTCCCGTAACGGGGCAAACAAGGTGTCGCTTTTGACATCTACGTTTCGAGGCAATTGCAACGGTGGCCATACATGACCATATTTGGACTTGTGTTCAGGGTAGTAATTTAGCTGTCGATTTTGGAGGCCTTTTATCAATTAATGACCTAGCTATAGATTTGCTTCCCGATTGAGTTTTCTTGACAAATTACATGTTATTCTAGCATCTACATTAGCAGCTGAGTCCATATGAGGTCAGGCTGGACCTTGTGCCACACCGAGATCATGTCCTTGACCATAGGTGTACCATGTAAAATACAGGGGCCGTGTAGTGTAGGGGGCCGTGTAGGGCCGTGGAGTGTCTCATGCTTGGTGGCATTGGACTCAGCTTCAATTGTTTGGATGCTTGAATATTTTCATTTGTCACAAACTTTTTATCGGGAAGCAATCAATAGCTGGTCTTATTATTGATTAAGGCCTCCAATTTTTGACAGCTAATTACTACAACATGTTTGATATGTGTTCATGTGTGGCACCATTGCAATCGCTGGAAGCGTAGATGTGTGAAGGACATCCTTGTTTTGCCCCTTCTACGCCACAGCCCTACAAGAAATTACTCAGCAAGTGCTCCCATCTCTGTTGCACCTCAGTTGCACCCACCGCGCGTTGCTTGCAAGATTTTGTGCCTGAAGGTCCTTACCCAGTACCTACACCCTAGCCATCCAACATGCATATCTGAGAATCAGGCTTCTCTTTTAATAATGAACAAAAAGTTATGAGAGAATGCACATTTTAACTTTTGTTATCTCATAAGCGGCGTGGGCCGGTTCTCTTTTGACCTTTTGACCCCAAAAACAGAGAGATAGGAAGGTCCTACCGCCCTGAAATTTGAATACCTTATTCTAGGGCCTAACCTGGGACCCCGTACCGGAACTTGGACCGGTCGGAACCGCGGGGGCAGGAAGGGGGCCCTTCCTGCCCAAAACTTGGCCCCCGAGGGCAGGGCCCCCCTTTCCTGCCCTCGGGGTCCGACCGGGCCAGATTTCGGTTGCGGGAGTCCCAGTTAGGGCCTAGAATAAGGTATTCAAATTTTCAGGGCGGTAGGACCTTCCTATCTGAAATACAGTGTTTTTTCACACATTCTGAGCCATTAGGTCTTGCAGGCAACACTTCTGGAGGGCTTTGTCCAAATGAACAGTCCCATTGTGGGGAAAACTTTTTTCTCTAATGGCTAGAACTCCCAAATCTTGGATATATGTCGTTCTCGGGGACCGGGGAAATGTGTGTAAAACATTTTTAGCATCCCAAGCTATCTCGAAAATGCCGGAAAAGGGGCGTGACCTCCACAGTACAGGTAATTGTACATAAGACAGAGGTTAGTTTCTGTCCCCATTTTTGTGGGATGGAGGTGTACATTTGTGGCTTAAGGTGTTAGACACAGGCTGGCTGTGGGCAAGGTTTTTTGCAAGGTTTTGGTCAAGGTTAGTGGGATACCAACAAGTGGTCAAAAGGAACGCCTGGCACCACGCGCTTATGAGGATAACAAAAAGTTAATGTGCATTTTTCTCATAACTTTTTGTCATTATTAAAGAGAAGCCTGATTCTCAGATATGCATGTTGGATCGCTAGGGTGTAGGGTCTGGGGTAGAACTTCAGGCCAAAATTCTTGCAGCGAGCCGGCTGCGTGGGGTGAGGTGCAACGAGATGGAGCACTTGCTGAGTAATTTCTTGTAGGGCTGGGTGGCGTAAGAGGGCAAACAAGATGTCCTTCAACATTCTACGCTTCCAGGCGATTGCCAATGGTGTCCACACATGAACACATTCAAACATGTTGTAGAAATTGGAGGCCTTAATCAATAATGACCAGCTATTGATTTGCTTCCCGATAAAAGTTTGGGACAAATGACATGTTATTTAGCATCTACACATTGAGCTGAGTCCAATGATGACACCAAGGCATGGACACTCCACGGCCCCCTACACTACACGGCCCCTGTATTTTAACATGGTACACCTATGAGTGGTCTAGGACTATGATCTCGGTGTGTGGCACAGAGGTCGAAACTTGATCTCATTGGGACTCAGCTGCTAATGTAGGAATGCTAAATAACATGTAATTTGTCAGAAAACTCAATCGGGAAAGCAAATCTATAGCTGGTCATTATTGATAAAGGCCTCCAAAATCGACCAGCTAATTACTACCCTGAAACATGGTCAAATATGGTCATGTATGGCACAGTTTGCAATTGCTCCTCGAAACGTAGATGTCAAAGGACACCTTGTTTGCCCCCGTTACGGGGCAGATATTTTCATGGAATATCTATATATTCCTAACCAAGCTAGCGCGGTTTAGGAACGCTAACGTTTACGAACAAAAAACAAACAATTTACGGGCAGCTCCATTGCCGCCTTTAACCACACGTGGTTTGCCGAGAGTGACGTGACGTTGAACGCAGGCCCATTGAGAAAGAAAAAGGCCAAAGGCATGTCACATGTTTAAAGCCGTTTTTGTATTTAATTTAATTAAATATTTTAAAATATATATTATATATATATACAATTTATTTCGTTGTAATAATATTCTATCTATAAGTAGACCATAACTTTTTATTCAATTATCGTTATAACAGATCTGTATCTGACCATTGAAATCCACTTCCTGGCCCACAACTATTACGTGAATGCTCATAGCGTCTCTATGTGCAGCCATCGGTCCCCGCTAGCCAATGAGATGAATGCTCATAGCGTCATATTATTGCCGTGGAGGGATTACATTGAAACGAGTGGAAAAACCCCATGCGTCGAAAAAGAAGCGCACGGGTACCCTTTTCGCGTCAGAAAACCGAAGCCGGCTTCATAGCGTCTCTTATGCGCGCAGCCATCGGGTCCCCGGTTAGCCAATGGAGATGAATGCTCATAGTAGTCTCTATTGTGCAGCCATCGGGTCCCCCGTTAGCCAATGGGATGAATGCTCATAGCGTCTCTATGTGCAGCCATCGGGTTCCCCGTTAGCCAATGAGATGAATGCTCATAGCGTCATTATATTGCCGTGGAGGGATTTACATTGAAACGAGTGGAAAACCCCATGCGTCGAAAAAAGAAGCGCACGGGTACCCTTTCGCGTCAGAAGTCGAAGCCGAAGTCACTGACCGTTCGTCAAAAATCGACGCTCTCGGAGTGAGAATGTGTTGGCTATATTGGGTCGTAGAGAAGGGGGTGATAGTGATCGAACAATTGCTAGTTCCCCGGCCCTACATTAGTAGGGTGCTGTTCATGGCCCACTCCCACCTGCTAGGGGCCCATTTAGGAATGGATAAAACCAGGGATAGGGTTCTAGATAGGTTCTACTGGCCCGGGGTGAAAGGAGACTTGGTCCGATATTGTCAGTCCTGCCCCGAATAGCAACGTACGGCCCCGAGACCCTCGGTACGAAACCCCCTGATCCCCATGCCGATCATTGAAGTCCCGTTTGACCGTATAGCTCTGGATATTGTCGGCCCACTCCCGAAGACCAGCAGGGGACATAGATATATTCTAGTCATCATGGATTACGCCACCAGGTACCCCGATGCCCCTCCGCGCCGCCACCACCAAGGCGGTAATGCTGCTGTTCAGTAGTGTGGGGATAGCCAAGGAAGTGCTAACCGACCAGGGGTCCTGCTTCATGTCCCCAGTCATGAAAGAACTGATCAGTCTCCTCCAGGTGACCCAGCTCCGGACCTCAGTGTACCACCCCCAGACTGACGGGCTGGTAAAACGCTTCACTAAAACGTTAAAACAAATGATGAAGAAGGTCATGGACGCGGATGGGAAGAACTGGGACCAGCTCCTGCCCCACGTACTCTTCGCCATCTGCGAAGTACCCCAAGCCTCGACAGGTTTTTCTCCCTTCGAGCTGTTGAAAGAAGACCCAGGGGGCTCCTTGACCTCGCTAAGGAGGCGTGGGAGAGTCGACCATCCCCCCATCTCACACTGGTCGACCATGTGGAGCAGGTGAGGGGACCGCATGGCCCAGTCCTGGCCCTTCGTCCCGTGACCGACCACTTTGGCAGGCCCATCAGGCCCAGTCCGGTGTCTACAACCGGGGGCCCAGCTTCGCCACTCGTGCTGTAGCCCCTTGAACGATCTTGACCCGGAAGGTCTTGCCGGACCGGGTAAAGTGGACGGAGGCAGCAGAGGGAGCCTTCGCAACCCTCAGAGGGGCCCTCTGCTCCGAGCCCATCCCTAATAAAACCTGACTTCTTTCAACCCTTTATTGTCCACACTGACGCATCCGAGGTGGGGCTGGGAGCGGTACTCTCCCAGGTTTCGGGCGAGAGAGAGAAACACCCGGTGACATACATCAACCAGAAGGCTCCTACCCAACGAGAGGAACTACTCCACCCGTGGAGAAGGAGGCCCTGGCCATCAAATGGGCCCTAGAACAAGCTGAGATATTACCTCCTGGGCGGGGAGTTCAACGAACTACGCACCACCACTGAAGTGGAGAACCGAACATTGACCCCCTTTCTCCCTGGCTCACGGAGTCAGTGTACTCTTTTCGTTTTCCCCACATGGGATCCTTTGAGTTACCTTGAATAAATGCCCTCCCCGGGCTTTGAACCAGCCGGTGGAAGTGTTGGTGATTTCCTGTATAACCGAGACATTTCCTGGGCCCGGGTTGCCACAATAAATTCCCATATATAATATTATTATTATTATATTATATTTAGTCCTGTCAGTTTAACGTGTTATTAACGGAATTAACGCAAACCAATTTTAACTGCGTTAATTTTTTGTGATTAGCGCTCTTTTGGCTTGCCAAAGGTTAAAACACAAAACCGGATCGAACTACACCAGAAACAAAACAACAAACACGCCGCTCAAACTTGTTAGGGCAAGCAAGGAGCAGGTGAAAAAACTCCTTAAAAGTGTGTGTGTTTGTGTGTTCACTCTGTTCGAGCCTGCACGAGAGTTTCAATTGTTGTTCATTAGCTGTTACGTCTTTCTCTGTCCAATCGCAGTTTAAGGCCCACCTGGGCTGTACCACTTCGGGAGGGGCCGCTCTGTTACTCCCTCTAGACAAAATCGAATTGGTTGCGCACGGTTGACATGTGTTGCATCTGTTTGAGTAAGTGTGAGGTTGCGGTTGCACAGTTCAGGCTGCCCGACGGCGGCTGCAAGGAACTTTTTATAAACGCAATATTTGTTATCCCGTAGTAATCAGCCCGACGGCCCCAAAACGTTAACGGCCCACCGAGAATTCTCCCGATAACCACTCCGACATGTGTGTGTGTGGGGGGGGGGGGGGGCGTTATTCGATAGCCTGGTAATGTGTATAGGCCTACGTATGGTAGGAGTATTCATACTGGTTTCAATTTAATAGTATTCCCAATCTTTTCAAGTTCAGTGATTGAAGCATAAAAGCCTGGGCTATTGAAATATTACGGTAGCCCTACTACTGTCATGCTCCTACCCGATGTCAAGTGGACCGGGTTGATTCACAGCGGGTCTCTCTTTAATGTAGCCTGAGTACCAGCCTCCGTAGTGACTGCTGGCTCCAAAAAAAATCGCTTGCTTAACCACGGAGTCTGGCCCTGCGCGTATCCGTAACGTTCTGTCTCATTATCACGTAATGAGGGGAATTCAAGCTGCGCGCACTGGGCGGGGCCTCATTTGATTTGGATGACCTGAGAAACCGTCCAATGACGCGGCTGCTCCATTTTCACACGCGAAGGCAAGAGTTGATAAATCAAAACCCTTGCCGAAGCCGGGTTGGTAGCAGGGGCCAAAACGTCTTCCCCGTTTCACAAAGGCTTTTAGGGGCATCTTTCTGTTCACATTTCAGCTCTGAAATCCCATCAACTTCAGCTAAACAGACGAAATAGCTTCGTCGATCTGGCGGGCCTCGAGCGTTCACTTCCGCGTCAGCCATGTTGATGATAGAAAGCCTTGAAGCTTGGACTTGGGAGGGGCTTAGACGAATGGGGCCAATCAGCGAGCTCGTTCAAAATCGAAACGAATATCTGAATGACAGCCGTTACGGATACGCGCAGGGCCAGACTCCATGGTTAGCAAGCGATTTTTTATGAGCCAGCGGTCACTACGGAGGCTGTCCTTTATGTCCTTCTCAACACTCTCTGATCTCACTAAAAGGCTAGCAGCAAGAAATCATGGGATATTTAGAATAGAAAAAAATGTGTGATTAATCGCGAGTTAACTACAGCATTAATGCGATTAATCGCAATTAAATGTTTTAATCGCTTGACAGCACTAATTATTTTATATAGATATAGAGCTCCAGGAGTCCGCAGACGGCAACAATCCCTTCTCCTGCATGCTGTGGTTCAGTCTGACAGCTCATTGGTCAATGGGCAGCAGCTCATTTGCATTAATGCTATGGACACCAGAAACAGCGCATTCTGAAGCAACCTGGTCTCACAAGAATCTGTGAAATGACTACGGACGCTTAACTCAAAATCAGTGGGATCATTACGGAAACACGCCGATTTCCGTAATATGCGCACGGAATTTGCGCCAATGCAAGTTAATGACACTGATATTCGGTGGCACACACACATATCCCCGTTTCAACGAGCCAGTCGACCACGGGCGCTTAACTCAAAATGAATGGTTTGACATTCCGTTCTGTGGAAGACGAAAAAGGTGCAACCGTGCTCTGGGACACGATTCAATAGATTAACGGTTGTGCGCATGAGCACGAAATCACGTGACATATAGGTGATATATATATTTGACGGATCCCTGTGTGACCAGGTCGACTCGCTCGGTGAAACGGGAATCTGTGCGCATATTACGGAAAATTGGCGTGTTTTCCGTGATGATCCCACGGATTTTGAGTTAAACGTTCCGTAGTCATGTCACGGATTTCCTGTGAGACCAGGCTCTCTGAAGGGACTGAAACAGAGGGGGAATAGCTATTTCCAGCAAACAGCTTGAAAACATGTTTTCTGGAACTCAAATACTATGTTTACTTGTTGGTGAAAACGTCATAATATGTCTTCTTTAAAACAAACCTCCTCTCACAAATCCGTTGGTTGCTAATGGCAGAGGTGGACAGTCCGGTGATGGTGGTGACCAGCGTGGCCATGCAGATGATAGCGATAGTCAGCCCTGCAACACAATCACATTGTCACCAGATTGTAGGGGATATGTCTGTGACGTCACAATGCGGGAGGGAGCCTAAAGAGGCGGAGGTTGCGGATGACAACATACCGATGCCTGCTTGGCCAACGATCCAGGACATCCTGATGAACAGCATGACCCCCCAGATGTTGAGCATGCAGCGCACCTAAACACAGACATGCTTTTGATTTATGCACACAACCGCATGTCTATTGGTTGATCAAACAATCAGACAGATCTGTCAGCCATTCAACATTCAAATCCGATTAATCAATGGGAACATTTGGGAATTTATATTTGCCAATCAATGTAGCAGTCAACCGAACATTCTGTCAGTCAGTCAGTCAAACTATTGAAACAAGAGGCCTCAGTTACCAGGACACCTTTGACCCAACCAAACTTGATAGTTCCTCCTTTGGCCTGCTTGGCTGCCAAGGCTGCTGCCTCCTCTGCTGCAGAGGGCTCCTCCCCATTTGGCCAGAACCGTCCTCAAAGGGCTCCTTTGGCCCAATCACAGCACAGACATGGATGATGTTAACGACACAAAGGGAGTCTCATCACAGGATTATTGTTTCTGATTGTTTCAGAATTGGTGCCAGGTGATGGATAATACGTAAATAGGTTCATGGTAGCTCTATTAACTTTGACCTGTTATTTTAGTTAGGTGATTTTTTGCCAATTATTATTTTCCCGCAAATCTGTGCTAAATCAATTGCATTGCATTATCTGAAGCATCAAGTATTATGACCAATGATTGTAACTATTGTATTCTACCTCAACTTTTAATAATGCATAGCCTACATGCATTTTTCCATTGCCGAATACTCCTTTTGTGTACATATTCAGTTTATCTATTGTGATTGTATTGTATTTGATCAATGCTTTTTAATTGTTTAATAATGTCATGTATTTATTTTTTTTGTCCCGTGGGCTATTTCAAGGGGAGTATTTCCAATTAAAATTAGCATTCATCTTATCTCATCTAAACACAGATGGGTGGAATAATCCTACTCTTATGTTTGGGTTCACATTAAGATCCAACTTTCTAAAAACATGAAAAAATCATATTTCAATAGAAGCCGACTCAACTTTTTAAAGGGTTTTGTCCCTATACTGCTCAGTGGGCCAGAAGCCTTGCATATACAATTGCCGCGTTAACACCCCTATTGCTTTATTGTCAGAGAATTTAATTAGGCCAATAATTGGTGCTGCATATGTGGATGTGTGGCTCTGTAAAATAGGGATTCATTAATATATATTTTAAGCTACTATTAATAGTGTCTGTCACAGCAGATCCTGTGATATACCTGGGTGATATTATGTGCCCCCCCCCCCCCCCCCCCCCCACCGCCTTCCTAAGTTGAGATACGCGCCCTCGCTCCTTGGGGTTTCATTAGGAAGCTGGAGGCCTCTTTATTTTTTTTAACACAAAATGTTTCAGTGACTCTCTGTCAACGGTACCGGTAGACTGTCCGTGTCGGGGCACCGGGAAGCCCGGGTCACCCGGCAGAATAAGTGCATTGTGTGTCAACGCACGTGTCAGGCCAGCCGCTGATGTCACAGTGGGGGCCTGTCCTGCGCAGTGGGTGGAGCGGAATGTGTGTCGTACTAATAACCCATGGCTGCTGCATTAATGACTACTGGAAGAGAAGGACTCTTAGGTTCAATCCCAGTTGTAACATTTAAAGTTTTAATCCAGGCTAATGTGAGACATGGAGGTCAGAGTGTGTGAGACAGGCATTTCTCCTGTCTTTAATTCAAAATATAGACTCATAATATTAATCATTGTACTCTATCACTTATACTAGATTAGCAGTGAACCTACCTTAAGCCTACTAATGAATATACCGTCATCAATAGGAGCCATAAGAAAAATAACAATCTGAAATCTTAATGGTTTTCACGGTGGTGAAAACCGAATGGTCACATCCCTCTTCAACATATTTAGGTTACTATTAATTTAGTATGGGATGCAGAATATAGGTTTATAATCTAAAAGGGCCTAATCTTATCTTTAAATTCATATAATCACGTTTGTATTAAATTGTGACTTACAAAATGATTGAAACCTATTAATTGAATGAAATGTATGTAATAAAGTCTAGTAAGTAAGTTGTCCAATCAATGAAGTTCAAATGTTGTTTAAGCATGCCTCAAAATGAGACAGGGCTGTTTAATTAACAGAGTAAAGTACTCAAGTAGCCTACTTAGTAACTTAAGACCTGTTCAGTGTTCCGGCCATTACCTTGTCCAGCTCATCGTGGAGTTCTGACAGCGATGGTCGGATCAGCTTCTCTCCCAATGCCGCAGCGGTATTTCGATAGAAGTCAATGTTGGGTACGGCGTCGATGGTGTTGTGTCCAAACGTCCGCATGTAGTAGGTGTTGGACTGCGAGTCCGAAACGTGCGTGTGTCCCGTGCCTGTGGAGTGGAGGCTGACCGAGTCGCTCTTCACCGTGTCCCCGTTATGGGAGACGTCGGGTGGGAGTCCGATGTCCATAGCGCTCCCAAGGCCCTCTGGGTCCAGGAAACCCACCACCACTCTGGACCGGCCCTTGGGGTCATCCGTCCCGGGAGCTGGTGACCGACCCCCTGTGGCGGCCTCGGCTTTCTCTGCCTCCATGACAACGTCCACCTGGAAGCGGCTCTTTGGGGAGCCGCTGGCCCGCAGAGCTGGTTTCTGACCCGGGGGTCCAGACATATCCAACGATGTTGATTAACTGCGTGCGGAACCGAACCTCCAGAGTAGAAAACACTCTGAACCAGAGCTGTGACGCACGAGTCACCGACGTCCCATCAGCACCCAACAGTAGGCCTACAATACACTGCCACGTGGGGTGATAACAGCAGGGCTGTCAGGGGCCTGAAGGTGGTCTGTCTCCCTCTGGGTCTGAGTAGGCAGCATGGCTTCTGCCAAGCTTCGGGGCGTAACGGACAGCAAGCCGTCCTCTCTTCTTTGTCCTCCCCTTACTCCTACTCCTCCTACTGCTCTGATGTCTCGAGATGGAGGAGAAATGACAATCAGTCTTTTGAGACTGGGATGGGAGGCTGACCACTGTGGCCCTGGACCGGGACCCCCGGAGAGACCACCAGAGAGAACAACAGTTGGAGGGGGGGGAGAGAATGACTCAACGAAAAATAACCCCATTCAGGTTTTTTTCAATAAATGGACAAAGAAATACAAATGCATGTCAGTCATGTTTGCGCAAAAATGTTTTTACCTATTCTATACTCATCTTTATATCTTTATAGTTTTACTGTTTGAAATGGTTGGCGATGTAGGTGTACTAGTTTAATAGTTGTAAAAGTTGTCATAGCTGTCATATCTGTTCCATTTTGCATTTATTTTAATAGAGGACTAATGCTGAAGGGTCACGTCAGAGGGAGAACCAGCCAACTAGCCCCAACCTGAGCTATGAACTATTTTAAGCTTATCTATAGAACTAACTGTAGCCGCCATGATTTGGAAAACTCGAAACAATTCAGAATGGAACCTAAACCGCTGCTTAATAATATATATTACTATACTACTATGGCGGAACCCTGCTTTCATTCAAGATCTCCATAAACGCGTCGTGTTCTAAACACTCGTGAACGAGACAAACAAAGGCACTTGTCATCGTGGGCTCCGTGGCTGACTGAGGCATTCACACACACAAGGACCATTGTGTGTGTGTGTGTGTGTGTGTGTGTGTGTGTGTGTGTGTGTGTGTGTGTGTGTGTGTGTGTGTGTGTGTGTGTGTGTATGTGTGTGTGTGTGTGTGTGTGTGTGTGTGTGTGGTTGTGTAAGTGAATGTGTTTTTTTGTGAGCACAAGGGGTGTATAGAGTCTTGAATCTAATTTCTGAGTTTGAAAACTTTGATATCTGGCTCAAATATGGCTCAATTATACACATATATACAGTATACATGTAGCCTACTCATATATTGAACACATATTGACACCTGTCGTGGACATGATCAATATGAAGGTAGAGCCATTGATATTACCAGACGTTGTTCCACAAGAGACTCTAAATCAGACCTGGGCATTAAATCAGACCTCGGCATTGTACGGCCCCCGGGCCACATCTGGTCCTTTGGCCGTTTCTAACCGGCCCGTGTGAGATCTGTGGGGAGTTCACAATCAAATGTAAATAATTGTATAAAAAAAAATATATATTATTATGAAGAGTGCAGAGTTTTTAACCAAACATGGACTTTTAAGTATTTTTTCACTGAAGTCAAAGGTAAAGCCGTGTGCTTATTTTGTGGAGAACAGGTCGCTAACAGGATTATAATTTGAATCGCCGCTACAAAACTAAACACGCAGAGAAATACGGCAACTTGACTGATGCAGATCGGGCACGTACATCTGAAGCTTTGCTAGCTATACTGCAAAAGCAACAAGGCTGTTTTACCAAGTGTTGCACATCCAGGGATGCAGCAGCCAAGACCAGCTTTGTGATATCCCACCAAATCGCCCAAAAAAGTAAGCCATTTTCTTAAGGGGTAAGAGTGTTTGGTGGACTCTGCTGCGCTAATATGCCCAGAGAAAGGTAGGTCGATCCAAAAAGGATCAATCTATCTTTCTCTGGTGAAATGTGAACAAACATTTTCAGTGATGAAGTTGAACAAATCAGGATGCAGATCTTCTCACTGATCATGACCTGTCAGCTGTCCTGCGCATATCCACCTCAAACATTTACCCATTTAACCTTTTAACCTTACTTCAGTGCACTTGTTCAAGCCAAGCACAGACTAGACTTCTCTCACTGAACAAGAAAAAAAGAACTAAAAAACAGCTAATGGAGTAGTCAAACTAAAAACAAAAAGATAACATTTTGTATAAAGTTGATGTATTGCTGTTCTGAAAAACAAATGGCAAAAACATGCACATTTTGTTTAAAATTGCTTTGAGTATACTGTTCAAATAGTGACATGTTGTCATTTTGTACTATGTCTGCTTTGTTTTTTTCATCTGAAGAAAAAAAGCTAATTCTGTAATTACGCTGCAAATGAAATAGTAGCACCTTATAAAACTCATTCAATGCCGTTCTTTGAAAAAAAAAATCATATTCTTATCATAACATTTACTCTTACCAGTCAGAGCTTATCAAATCCTCTACATTTTACTGCTTTTTATTAAAGAGATCAAATTAATGTTCCACAACAGTCCCTGTTTCTCATGTGGCCCTTTGGGAAAATGAATTGCCCACCCCTGCTCTAAATGGAGCCTTGAGGTTACTTTGTTTGTTGCCACTGGGTTTGTTGTGTTTTTGGGTTAATGCTTTGCAGGTGAACCGGAAATGCCCGGTCAACCATAAAAGTCGCTAAGAGAAGCGGAGCGCTGCTCCTCCTGAAACCGGCCCAGTCCCGCCAGAGGCCTAGCTGTAGGTCCTATCTCGTTCAACGCTCAACGTTGTATTTCATGTAGACTTACGCATCTAGGCTTCGACTTGGGCTTCTCCCTCCACGGAAAATGTCAGCAATGCGCCAATCCATGCGGGCCCCGCCCACACTTCCTATGGCACCGTGTAATAGAGTGGCAAAGTCACACCCCTTCCGGTAGAGCCCATGGGACCTATGAGATCGAAAGCTTTAAATTATCATTTAAATCCAAAAACATATGTTGTATTTGGATTTAAATGATAATTTTTAATGCAAAGAAAACTAAACATTTTTGTGAAGAAGTTTGATAATGTAAGGTTTTTTCCAAGGGAAGGATAAAAGCATCGAAAGAGGTGAAAACCATTATAAGTTGGGGCATGTGGAGAGTTTCAGTTATGCTGATGGGGAGGTTGTCGGTCTTGTCCGAGCCAGTCACAGGCAGCGTGACGGCACATACGAGACATGTAGTCTTTCTCATTGTGTTTTCTCTACAGCCTTTAACTGAACAATTGCACAATAAACGGTCAAACACTTGACATGGAAAATTATCATTTAAATCCACAAACAACCTATGTGTAATCCGGGGCATATAAAGACTGGGACCAGAAGATAATTACTTTCTCTCCATTGAAACCCATACATATTTTTTTCGATCTCATAGGTCCCATATGGGCTCTACCGGAAGGGGCGTGACTTCGACACTATTAAATGGGTAGTTCGGAATTTTGGACATAGGGCCCGATTCCCAAGTGAGCCTTGGTGTTCTTTATCAGTGGAGACAGTTTTCAACACATTTTCATTCATCCTTCTAGTTGCAGAGTTCACACGTGCTAGGCTAGCGCACGGCAACGGGCAATGCTAGCCTGCTATTAAAAACAGTCTTACCTACTCCACAGTACACCAGAGGTAAATCAATTATAACGACAGACTATAGATTTAAATGTCTGTTTATAGAATAATGTTAGAAATAAAACCAACCTTGCATTACAGTGCATTTTGAGGGAATTGCTGGGTCTCAGCAGCAGTGTTATATTCCTGGTAGTAGGCTACGCGGGTCCATGGCACTGGTCCGACCTCCCATTGGTCCGACCTCCCATTAGATCGACCTCCCATTGGTCCGACCTCCCATTAGTTCGAACTCCCATTAGTTCGAACTCCCATTGTTCCGACAGTCGGAGTAATGAGAGTTCGAACTAATGGGACGTCCTCATTATAGTTCGAACTGCAACTAATGCATCTGTAATCTAAACAGACAGGTCGGATTTATTTGACAGCTGCCAACTTGAAATTTAAAAAATGTCCTTTCACTGTACATTCTGTGTTTGAAATAAAACGCACGCACTGACCAGGTTGAGCACGCCACCCAGATGCGCATTTTCTCCGGCCCCTCAGCTGTGTGTCTGTAGGTAGCTCGTGTGTGTGTAGCCTGTGTGAATGTGTGCATTAATCCCTCTGTTCAGCATCTCTGTTAAGATGAATAACCACAAATCTCCCCCACACGAGAGCGCGGGCCTGGCACAAGAGGTGCGCGCTCTGGCGCATCTGGCACAATCGGTTAACGGCACCGAGAGGAAACTGGCTCCGCTCCGCTCCGTCCGTGTGTGTGTGTGGATGTGCGTTTCCGAGAGCTTCTTTCTCTCTCTTTCTTTCTCTCTCTCTCTCCTTCTCTCTTCTGCTTTAATTGGCACGAACTGTGATGTACAATGTTGCCAAAGCATTGGACAGCAGAGTTAAAACAAACTCTCAGAGAGAGAGAGAGACGCATGCTCGCAATGAAAGCGCTTGTCAGAAAAAGTAAGGATGACAGGTCGAACTAACGGGGACCAACCCATTGGTTCGACCTCCTATTGGTCCCGACTTGTGGTTGATTTTGTCGGAGTAACGGGAGGTCGAACCAATGGGAGGTCGGACCAGTGGGTATTTTGTCGGAGTAACGGGAGGTCGAACCAATGGGAGGTCGGACCAATGGGCATTTTGTCGGACTAATGGGAGGTCGGACCAATGGGTGGTCGGACCAATGGGCAGTTCCCGGCTACGCTACGGCAGCGGCGGACTGATACCTAGGTACCTAGTTATTTTACCTGCCGCTGTCATTGCTACAGACGCAGAGTACAATGAACGAAGGAATTCTATTAGCGTATTCAATTAACAAGATATGGCCACCTTTGGAGGATTTAGCGATGCGTCTGCTTTTGACGCAGTTGAATTCTGCTTCAGTTCCATGCTTCTCTGATTATTTCTGCTGTAGTGATTCGTTTACACAAAGTAAAATTCCGCTGCTGGTGAGAAAGTAGTCCCTCGATGATTCATGCGATGCAAGGTTAGTTTTATTTCTAACATTATTCCATCAACACAGACATTTAAATCTATAGTCTGGCGTTATAATTGATTTACCTCGGGTGTATTGTGGAGTGGGTGTGACTGTGCTAGCCTAGCACGAGTGAACTCTACAACTAGAAGGACTGAATGAAATGTGTTGAAAACTGTCTCCAATGATAAAGAACACCAAGTCTCACTTGGGAATCAGGCCCTATGTCCAAAATTCCGAACTACCCCTTTAAGGTGGCGCACAGCAGCCCTGCTCCTTCCTTTTCTTCTGATTTAGATGCAAGATTTAGATCTAAAATCTAGATTTAGATTTGGGATGTGGATCTAGATACAGGATTGAGCTTTAGCATTTACATTTAGAATTTCAATTTAGATTTAGGATTTTGATTTGGCATTTAACATTTCGATTTAGATATAAAGATTTAGACTTTGATAAAAGATAGCTTCAGATTAAGCATATCAATTTAAATTAAGGTAGATTTTGATTTAGATATAAAATGTCCATTTAGGATTACATATAATTCAATTTTTTTGTGCGGTGAAAAGTGAAATTGCAGATTAGTTTCGAGGGGTGTTCTTTGCTAAATCCTTAAAAAATTAAGCAAAACTCAAGTTAAATCTGGAACAAGTGAAGCACGTTTTTGAGCAGCAAAAGTTTGCAAACGGCCCAAATAACGACCTGCTTCGTGTTTCTTTCTGCCCATGATATAAATATATGCTTTATATACAAAGGATGGAAGGATATTAAGTTTGTTTGACTTAACGGCAGTACATCTTTATTTGACTTTATTTGACTTTATTTGACAGGATAGCCCCTTGAGATGTGCCATCTCATTTTCGAGGGGGTCCATGTTAACCAACGGAAATACAAACATACATAGTACATTATAATATACAAGAAAGTAAGCAGAACAAACAAACAGACAAAAAACAAAACAACAAACAACAAACAAAAAAAACACACAACTATGTGTAGAATTGACCCTTCGCTAAGCCCCTCCCCGAAAACAGCCACTGACCAATCCTACTTTAGCAACCGTGTGTAGCAACCGAGAGGTCTGTCAAGCTTTCAGCAGATGCTAATATGCCGAAGCGGTGCGCATACGGGACCTTTAAACCGACACCCGTTACTCTCAAAGTGTCGAAGGTGGTGTCCAATTTTTCCCCTTCCCCAAGCCAAGCCCAAGACTCAAGAAGAGAGGTGCAACACGTGGATAAAGCAGTGTGGAAGACCACATCAACAGCTGAATCACGGAGAGATTAATAAAAGAAACGTATGTTATAAGAGCGCCATCATCTGTATTATCATAGAAACAAAAAAGCGAGACTCACAACCAATCAAACCTAAATAATATCCTTAATACATGTAAGTTTACCTGTTCCCTGTGTAGTGGCAATTAGGGATGGGCATTCGATTAAGTTGTCTTAGTCGATCGTCAGGGGAATTAACGATCAATTAGTCGATTAATCGTTAATATATTTATTTTTTTTTGCGTTGCTTTGCAACAGTTCAGTACCAGTCGAGGATCCATTTATATGCTTATAGGATTAAGTATTTACATTCAAAATGAAATGAAATTACAAAAACAGTGTGTTTTCCTCATTGGGATCTTTATTATTAGATGAACAACTCGGTTAAACCTAAACTAAGCATCGGAGCCTGCAGCTCGAAGCCGGCGCCCATAAACATGACTAAAAATAAACAACCCTAGTTTCTTCCCAAAATAATAACAATAATATTTAAAAAATCATGTTATAACTTAACCAAAAATGTATTATAATTCATTCGGACAGGTTTTGCCAAATGTAACGCAAAATATTAAAAAAAAGGCAGAGAATGAAGGCCGAGAACAATGAATTAGGCTTAGTTAACAAAGCTTTCTGAAAATAGAAAGCAGTAAACTCACACAAACTTCAGCACCAGTCTACGGATTTTTGTTCAGAAAGATGAGCATGTTGACATGGTCCGGGGTCAGACACGACCGCAGCCTGGTGACCGTCCGTCCAGCCGCCGAAAACATCCGCTCTGAGGGGGCCGACGTTGCCGTGATGCACAATACCTCCGTGCTAACTGGGCAAAGCGGGGGAACAACTTTCCACCAGCTGTAGGGGTGCAATCCAGGGGCTCAGAAAGTTCTTTATTTCTGCTTTGATGCCAACCTCGCCTTGAGTGGTATTGAGTCGATTCAGATCGGGCGAAAATAAGTGTACTGAAAGGAAACTATCGCGAAGTGTGTGGCGATGTACACTTTCCGTACTCAACGTCATTTTAGCTACGTAGCGGCAGAGGGCGGAGCCAGGCTGTGCCAAAGTCGGCGCATTTTCCACATACCCTGCATTAATAGTCATTTTGTAGTTTTTATAGCTGCTAGGAGTAAAGAGTTCACCGCACAAAGCTGGATGTTTATTGCGGGGGAGGAGCCCGCAAATTTAAATATTGCCCCCGTGTGGTAAAATGTTTAATTGCACACGGCATTAGTTTAGTCGATGAAAATTTTACGTAATCGACGAAATTCTTAACGATCAATTAGTCGATCGTCGATTAATCATGCCCATCCCTAGTGGCAATCAATAGGTCTGCGTTTGCGGTCACGTCTGGCTTTTACGACCACTACGGATGATATGGGCACAGCTTTTATTTTATTACTCCTCCGTTTATGCCATTGTTGCCACACTTGTGCAGGACTTCGTTGGGCTTTCTTGCTGTCTGTTTATGAGCTCCAGGGGATGAATCAATCCAACTATATGGGAACAATATCCTGGCGCGCTGTAAACAAATACAAGAGCGGGATATCGTTAGCTAGTTTAGCTAGCAATGGGCTAACACGTAGATAATGAAAACTAATCACACATTAACTGAAATTTAAACAATATGTTGACTTACCCAGCTGTACAAGAACATTGTTGTTCCTGTATATGGTGTCCTTCACCTGTGGGGTGTTCCACAAAGCCGGTTTTATCACATAACCGGGTAAGTTAACTCAGGGTTTGCGGTAACCCTGGGTTTTCCGTTCCAAAATGACCCCGGTATGTTAGTTACTATAGCAACATATGCTCCAAAGTACACCTGGTCGGAGCAGGTTTTGCGCAGGTTAAGTTTGAAACATAACCCGGTTTTGGGTGCTTAAACCCAGTTCACCGCAGATTTCATCTGTCAATGGCATGCCCTTTTGATGAGAGAACTGCTGATATCGGAGCGCAAATTATACGTGCAATCCACCGGGAGCGATTAATAAGACCACGGCTCGACATCTTGGCATATCGGATGACTTTTTGCTGGAGAGATATAGATTATCGCGCAAATCTTTAATATATTTAAATAGCCTTCTCCAGCCTTACATAGCCAACACTACCAATCGAGGACCCTCAGTTCACTCCAGACTATTTGCGTAGCCCTCCGTTTTTTGCAAATGATAGTTTTATCTAGGCTATAAAGTTGGAGATGCTGAGCACATCTCAGTCCTTTCAGATGATCCATCCAAGATTTTTATCGGCCTCGAAGGGTTATGTGGTAGGAACGTTAAGAATGCTTAACTGGAACTAGAATTTATAGATTCATGGCTCAAATATTAAGGATCATGCTTTTGACGTGTAACTAACGCATTTACGCGGTCAGCGATCCGCTGCCAGGCTTTGGTTCTCCGGGTTGCAGAGGCTTTAGCTTTCCCTTTTCTTGTGACAGTAGCCATGTTTCCATCCAAAGTGATTCGCATTACTGGGCAATGCGCATTAAAATAAATTCAAATCATGTGTGTTTCCATCAAAAGAACGGACTTTGGTGAAAACTACAAATTCGCGCAAGTTTTCTAAGTCACGCAAAATTTTCCGCGGGTTGGCATGCCAACCAGCCTGTAAACATTCCGTCGTTCCGTCGCAGCAGTCGGGGTGAAAGTGCGCTACGTCACACTTGATTCGCATACAGCTGTTTCCATCCCATTCGAATCAACCAAAGCCCGGCCATAGCGAGCGTATTTCATTTTGTGCGAATCAGGGGATTTTAATGCGAATCACGGCGTTTCCATCATCATTTTCCGATGCGATACATCTAGATGCGCATTTAAACAGCTGATGGAAACGCACCTAATGTCCTTCTCCTCGCCATAGCTCTCCAGGAGAACCTGGAGTTCCATTTTATTAAAATAAGCGGCCCGTTTCGCCATTTCGATCAGGGTTTCCATGATCCATACATCATGTCTTTTCAGGTGGCGCGTGAACGCGCACAACCCTGGGTTAACCAACTCCGAGTTGATTGAACTAATGCATAACCGCTGCTGTGGAACCGAAAACTCTGGGTTAGTCGGCACAGGATCAATCAACCTAGAGTTCAGCGTTAACTCCGTGTTTGTTAAACCTCCGTTCGTGGAACACCCCTCTGAAGTGTCAAGACGTGGGGTGCCTGACGCTTGCATTGTGACCTATGAGCTTTTCTCTCTATCTTAATGTCATTATTTTGACTCCGCCAGCAGACGATATTGTGGATTCTCTCTGATATATCAGAACCGTTTTTCCAAAAATGTGCGGTGATTTCCTTTGGAAAGTGTGTTGATGGTATCATTGAAAACGGCATTTTTTTTTTGCTAGGAGCGAAAGCTTGACAGACATAGCAACAGTAACTAAGGGGAGCGGGGCTTAGCGAAGGGTCAATTGTCAAGCTCCCTCCCCTCCTTTCAGCCTAGTGGTTGTGGGACGGTGTTTAGATGTCAGAGTAATGCCCAAGTTTGTCCTCCATTGAGCTTCCCCTTGTGCTTCATGAGCAGGCTGGGGACTCGTCGCCGTATCTACGGCATTGTGTAGCAGTCCCCTAGACCCTGGCTTTTCCCTGCTTTTTCCCTACAGTTTCTTGGCTGTAAGGAGAAGGAGGAGCTTTCCGTTACGCTTATGGCACAGTGCAGCCCCCTGCCCTCATGTGGTAATCTCCGCTTGCAGACAAGCAATTCCGTCACACTATATGAAGGAGGGCTTTTTAGACAGCTTTTCCTCAGCTGAGAGCTGCTCGCCCTCTATCTGAGCGCTGTGAGGCGAGAGTGTCGCGGTCTACCATCATTGTTGGATAACACACTGAGGTGTAGACCTCCTATTCAGTTAAAGCACCGTCCCCCACCCTTTTTGGGGATGGTAAGACTAGGTTGCGGGACCATGTTGCGAGCACAGCTCTGCAGGAGATGAGCCCAGTCTTTTGCACTGAAAAAAATGATTCTGGCCCCTAGTAGGCCTATATCTTGCATGATTTAATGTAGTTTTCTTCATTGATTTAAATGTGTTATATAATCTTTCTTATATTTTTTAATTAATAGTTACATGTATTCCTACTTTTTAAATCAAAAAAATGAATGAAATGAATTAGTAGGTACTGCGCATGTGCAGACTCCGCTGAAGCAGAAGAGAATTCCGCCATTTTTTCGCTCCCGCTTCACTTCTCCTTCAATGCTCATAAAGGAAGTAAGCTCAGCAATTTTGGTAAGTAAGCAATATATAACCATGCTTTATATAAACGTTTGTTCTGTTAACAGTCTCACAAACATTTTGTGTTTTTGTTAGATTCAGTTTAGGCTCGCCACCTAAATGGCGGACCTAAACCTAAAATGGCTCGTGTGAAAGTACGTTGGAGCCGGGGCCTGTGGTGTCGCACAAGGCCTGTGGTGCCAGGTCCGGTTTTTCGATTTTTTTCGATATATATATATATATATATATATATATATATATGTATATATCTAGATGGCGAGCGTTGACTTTTTTACTGTGGTCATGACTGAAGTGTCAATACCATGCGCGCCCGTGGGGGGGCATTATATTTTTTAATAAAAAATATAATATGGTTAGTGGAAACAGCTTGTAGTGATCACGTTGGTCCAGAGTACATTTGATCACTATAAGCGGTTGATTGATTACTAAAACCGAATTGTTATTACAGTATTTCACTTATTTTTTTATGGAGAACATCATCTAAATGCCAGTTGTATAGTTTTTCAATGAGAAAAATGTAACGAAGCGGTCGTCAGCGCGATCCTCTCGTCAGCTCCAAACTCACCCGTCTGCACCTCAATCACAGACCACAGCTGGTTTTCCGCACAGCATTTACAGTAACTCACTGACATGTCTCAGATCAGTAGGCGCTGCTGCCGGTGTGTTTTTAACCGTGCGTTCACACCAAACGCGAAATTTGTCGCCCGTTCCGCGTTGTGCCGCAAGTTTTTAGTCGCGCACTACATCATAATCTGTCGCTGTGCAAGTTTTGTCGAATTTGTCGCACCAACCGGTTGTACGCCCGATCTCATCTTGATCTCGGAAGCTAAGCAGGGTCGGGCCTGGTTAGGTACTTGGATGGGAGACCGCCTAGGAAAACCAGGTGCTGTATGCTATGAGTGCTCTGCGTCTGCGAGATACCGTCCCCAGCTATGGGTAAATAGTGGGTAGATGGCACCCAGCCTTGAAAGGCAACCCATCTAGGAGAAGGCTACTTCAAACAATGAAAAGATGTTGCTCGCGTCTCTTCCGATCCTCACAAGGGAAACGAAGAAAGGGCGGATAAGGCTATAATGACTGAAACGGCCGGAGTAGGATAGTGAGGAGTTGCGCCCCACAGTCCTTAATTAGCATTGTATAAAGTCTAACAATGGAGAAACCAGCTGGAGACGACGTTGGACGACTCGTCTGAGGACGACATAGAGAGAAGAGAGAGCGCCACCAACTTGACTCCAGGTCCTCCATTTCACAACCATGTCCAACATTGCATGTCTTTACCTTTTTAAAGACAAGCATTTAAAGACAAAAGCATTTAAAGACAAGCATTGCATGTCTTTAGCTTGAGCGGGAAGTGAACGCTACGTCACTCAATGAAGTGAACGCTGATTGGCTGTAATCACGCGTCATCACGCGAAATTCGCGTCAAAGGTTGAAAAAATTTGAAACTCGAGCGAATCTGTCGCGCAGCAAACAATCCACGTGAACGCGCTCGCCAGAAGACGGCGAAAGTGTGGCGCGACAAATCAACATTTGTCGCCAGTTTTCTCTCGCGAAAATTTCGCCCGATACGCGTCTCTACGTTCACTTTGTATGGGATCTTGTCGCCCCGTCGCGTTTGGTGTGAACGCACGGTAAAACGAACTAGGCTAGTAGCGCCGCAGATTTCTCTGCGGCGCTACGGCGCTACTATTTTTGCGCATGCGCGTTGGCAGATAAGCTGCTTCACTGACAGCTTTTTTGCCATTCAAAACGCTCATCTCCAGTAAGCACGGCCTTTAGCAACTGTACTAGTCGGTGTCACAGTGCGCATGCGCGAAACAAGCTGTCAGCTTTCCAGCTTTTCGCAAGCGAAACGGGACAGATTAGGCACGGTAAAATACAGGGGCCGTGTAGTGTAGGGGGCCGTGTCGGGCCTTGGAGTGTCATGCTTGGCGTCATTGGACTCAGCTCAATGTGTAGATGCTAAATAACATGTCATTTGTCACAAACTTTTTATCGGAAGCAAATCAATAGCTGGTCATTATTGATTAAGGCCTCCAATTTCGACAGCTAATTACTACAACATGTTTGAATGTGTTCATGTGTGGCACCATTCCAATCGCCTGGAAGCGTAGATGTTGAAGGACATCTTGTTTGCCCTCTTACGCCACCAGCCCTACAAGAAATTACTCAGCAAGTGCTCCATCTCGTTGCACCTCTCACCCAGCGGTGCTCGCTTGCAAGATTTTTGGCCTGAAGTTCTACCCAGACCTACACCCTAGCCATCCAACATGCATATCTGAGAATCAGGCCTCTCTTTAATAATGACAAAAGTTATGAGAGAAATGCACATTAACTTTTTGTTATCTCATAAGCGGCGTGGTGCCGGTTCCTTTTGACCTTTTGACCCCAGACTTCAAAAACTTGGCCACAGGCCAGCTGTGTCTACACACCTTAAGCCACAAATGTACACCTCCATCCCACAAAAAATGGGGACTAGAAACTAACCTCTGTCTTATGTACATTTACTGTACTGTTGGAGGTCACGGCCCTTTTCCGGGCCTTTTCGAGATAGCTAGGGATGCTAAAATGTTTACAACACATTTCCCGGTCCCCGAGACACGACATATCCGAGATTTGGAGTTCTAGCCCTTAGAGAAAAAAAGTTTTCCCAAATGGACTGTCATTTGGACAAAGCCCCTCAGAAGTGTTGCCTGCAAGACCTAATGGTTCAGAATGTGGTGAAAAAACAGTTTTTGAGATAGGAAGGTCCTACGGCCCTTCCTGCCCAAAACTTGGCCCCCGACGGCAGGCCCCCCCTTCCTGCCCTCGGGGCCCGACCGGGCCAAGTTTCAGTGCGGGGGTCCCAGTTAGGCCCTAGAATAAGGTATTCAAATTTCAGGGTGGTAGGACCTTCCTATCTCAAAAACTGTTTTTGGGGTCAAAAGGTCAAAAGGAACCGGCACCACGCCGCTTATGAGATAACAAAAAGTTAATGTGCATTTCTCTCATAACTTTTTGTCATTTTTAAAGAAGAGCCTGATTCTCAGATATGCATGTTGGATGGCTAGTGTGTAGTCTGGTAGAAACTGTGTAGGCCAAATCTTGCAAGCGAGCCGACTGGGGGAGGTGCAACGAAGATGGAGCACTTGCTGAGTAATTTCTTGTAGGGCTGGTGGCGTAAAGAGGGCAAACAAGATGTCCTTTCAACCATCTACGCTTCCAGGCGATTGCAATGGTGCCACACCAATGAACACATTTCAAACATGTTGTAGTAATTAGCTGTCGAAATTGGAGGCCTTAATCAATAATGACCAGCTATTGATTTGCTTCCCGATAAAAGTTTGTGACAAATGACATGTTATTTAGCATCTACACATTGAGCTGAGTCCAATGACACCAAGCATGACACTCCACGGCCCTACACGCCCCCTACACTACACGGCCCCCTGTATTTTACATGGTACACCTATGGTCTAGGACATGATCTCGGTGTCGCACAAGGTCGAGCTTGATCTCATTGGACTCAAGCTGCTAATGTGAGATGCTAAATTAACATGTCATTTGTCAGAAAAACTCAATCGGGAAGCAAATCTATAGCTGGTCATTTATTGATAAAGGCCTCCAAAATCGACAGCTAATTACTACTGAAAACACAGTCAAATATGTCATGTGTATGGCACCGTTGCAAATCTTGCCTCGAAACGTAGATGTCAAAAGGACACTCTTGTTTGCCCGCTTACGGGCAGATATTTTCATGGAATATCTATATTTCCTAACCAAGCTAGCACGGTTATGAAAGCTAACGTTAACGACAAAATCAACACAATTTTACGGCAGCTCCATTGCCGCCTTTAACCAACGTGGTTTGCCGAGAGTGACGTGACTGAGACGCAGGCCACTTTGAAAGAAAAGCCCAAAGCATGTCACATGTTTATAAGCCGTTTTTTGTAATTTATTTTAATTAAATATTAAAATATATGTATATATATACAATTATTTTCGTTGTAATATTCTATCTATATAGTAAGACCATAACTTTTATTCAAATTATCGTTATAACAAGATCTGTATCTGACCATTGAAAATCCCACTTCCGGCCCACAACTGGTTGCCTGTACGTTCTATACATTAATCCCATAACCATCACCAGCAAAGACAATGTTTTTTTTCCATGATTCTAAACGCATGCGAGCCTGCTGGTTTCAGGCGTCCATAGCAAACATCATAGCAGCCAAACCATGTTTTTATTTGGAGACGACTGAAATATTCTTCGTCATATAACTATCAAACCAAACATCCTTCACATTCGCGGCGAGCGACGATTAATGAAAAGTAAAATGCACATTTCTCGCTAAAAATGTTTAAATAAACACTTTTAATGGGCGTAACTATGCTAAATATATCATATTTTCCACCAAGAATAAAAAGGTATGTCCGCCATTTCACAGAAAGGTATCCTAAAAACTATCCAATTAGGAAAAGACGCTCACAGCGTCTATCCCTGACGTGTCTCGTGCCCATTATCGAATGCATTGGTTAACATTTTCGTGATGCGTTCCACGAAAAAAGTCGAAAAATCGTACTCTGGGACACGATTCAATAGATTAACGTTTCGTGCGCATGAGCACGAAATCTCGTGAGACCGGGTTGTATTATGACCGCTCACCCATGGTATATATAGATATACTGTTGGATATATATTTGTGTGTGTTATTGGTTTACAGAACGGGGTTAATGTTGGCGCTTGTTCCAATGTAAAGTGGATGGCCGCCCAGCCAATTAGGTTGAGGCTGCCTTTTCAAACCACTATTCAAACGATGTGGCAGACATGGCGGCGCAACCCGTTTTCAGCGCAAACTCTTATAGTTTCTTTGCCTTGGCAAAGATATAACGGTATATATATTTTTTATTAATAAAATGTCTGTTGAAAGTAATATTTACAGCCACCTGATGATTGAGCGCTGAAGCAGGGTGATAGAACACTATGCGTAGGACGACCCTGCATTTTATTAGACAGAAGAAGACGAACAGTCCGTATGTGACTGTGAGGTAAGGTGAAGATGATGGAGCATATGTCTGTATCATAATTGGCATTGTTAGGAAGACATGCAAGCTGAGACGAGTTCACCTAATACTGATATATCTTAGCGAGTGATACCAGACATTCTTCCTCGTGACGATAGTTTTCTGTCTCATGCCAAGTCCCCGTTTTGTAGCCTACATGCTCAGATAGTTGTAGTGCGTCTTATAATGCCATATAAAGGCGATCAGTAGTGCCATTGTTTTGTGATGAATTATATGAGCCTTGACTATTTGATCACGGCGAATGCAGATTGAGCATTGTGACAAATGACTGTCTATTTATGCATCTAACATGAGCTGAGTCCAATGACGCCAAAGCAATGACACTCCAAGGCCGCGACTAACGGCCCCCCTACACTACAGCGGCCGCTGTTATTTTACCCGTGCCTAATCTGTCCCGTTTCCGCTTGCGAAAAGCTGGAAAGCTGACAGCTTGTTTCGCGGCATCGCGCACTGTTGAACACCGGACTAGTACAGTTGCTAAAACGCCGTGCTTACCTGGAGATAGCGTTTTGAATGGCAAAAAAGCTGTAGTGAAGCAGCTTATCTGCCAAGCGCATGCGCAAAAATGTAGCGCCTGTAGCGCCGCAGAGAAAATCGCGGCGCTACTAGCTAGTTCGTTTTAAACCGTGGCCGTTCACACGCAAACGCCGACGGGGCGACAAGATTCCATACAAAGTGAACGTGAGAGACGCGTATCGGGCGAAATTTCGCGAGAGAAAACTGGCGTACAATGTTGAATTGTCGCGCAAACTTTCGCCGTCTTCCTGCGCGAGCGCGTTCACAGTGGATTTTGTTGGCGCGACAGATTCGCTCGAGTTCAATTTTTCAACTTTGAAGCGAATTCGCGTGATGACGCGATTACAGCCAATCAGCGTTCACTTCATTGAGTGACGTAGCGTCACTTCCCGCTCACTAAAGACATGCAATGCTTGTCTATAAAAATGCTTTTGTCTTTAACTTGTCTTAAAAAGGTAAAGACATGCAATGTTGGACATGGTTTGTGAAAATGGAGGACCTGGAGTTCAGTTGTGGCGCTCTCTCTCTCTCTATGTCGTCCTCAGACTGAGGCGTCCAACGTCGTCTCCAGCTGGTTTCTTCCCATTGTTAGACTTTAATACAATGCAATTAAGGAAACTGTGGGCGCAACCCTCACTATCCTACTGCCGGCCGTTTCAGTCATTATACCTTATCCCGCCCTTTCTTCGTTTCCTTGTGAGGAATCGGAAGAGACGTCGACACATCCTTTTCATTGTTGAAAGTAGTCCTTCCTCCTAGATGGGTTGCCTTTCAAGGCTGGGTGCATCTACCCACTACTTTACCCATAGCTGGGGACGGTATCTGTCGCAGCTTGTTTTACGCAGAGCACTCATACAACAGGCACCTGGTTTTCACTAGGCGGTCTCCAATCCAATAACCCTAACCAGGCCCGACCCTCTTAAAGCTTCCGAGATCAAAGATTGAGATCGGGCGTACCGGTGGTGCGACAATCGACAAAACTGCACAGCGACAGATTATGGATGTGTGGCGCGACAAAACTTCGGCGACAAACGCGAACGGGCGACAAATTCGCGTTTGGTGTGAACGCACCGTTAAAACACACAACCAGGCAGCAGCGCCCTACTGATCTGAGACATGTTCAGTGAGTTAACTGTAAATGCTGTGCGGAAACCACTGTGGTCTGTGAATTGGAGGTGCAGAACGGGTGAGTTTGCAGCTGACCGAGAGGAATGCGCTGACGACGCGTGTCAGTGATTTTTTTTCATTGCACAGTGAAACTATACCAGTGCTTTAGATGATGTTCTCCATAAAAAAATAAGTGAAATACTGTAATAACAATTCGGTTTTAGTAATCAACCGCTTATAGTGATCAAATGTACTCTGGACCAACGTGATCACTACAAGCTGTTTCCACTAACCATATTATATTTTTATTAAAAAATATAATGCCCCCCCACGGGCGGCGCATGGTATTGACAGCTTCAGCATGACCACAGTAAAAAGTCACCGCTCGCGCACTGATATATACATTATATAATACTATAATATATATATAATATAGTATTATTCGAAAAAATCGAAAAAACCGGACCTGGCACCACAGGCCTTGTGCGACACCACAGGCCCCGGCTCCAACGTACTTTCACACGAGCCATTTTAGGTTTAGGTCCGCCATTTAGGTGGCGAGCCTAAACTGAATCTAACAAAAACACAAAATGTTTGTGAGACTGTTAACAGAACAGACGTTTATATAAAGCATGGTTATATATTGCTTACTTACCAAAGAATTGCTGAGCTTACTTTCCTTATGACGTTGAAGGAGAAGTGAAGCGGGAGCGAAAAAATGGCGGAATCTCTCTGCTTCAGCGGAGTCCTGCAACATGCACAGTACACTACTAATTCATTTCAATTCATTTTTTTCAATTAACTTTTAACAGAGTAAATTACGAATGATTTAAAAAGTAGGAATTACATTGTAACTATTAATTAAAAAATATAAGAAAGATTATATAACAATTTAAATTCAATGAAGAAAAACTACATTAAATTCATGCAAGATATACTAGGGGGCCAGAATCATTTTTTTCAGTGCAAAAGACCTGGGCTCATCTCCTGCAGAGCTGTGCTCGCAACATGGTCCCGCAACCTAAGTCTACCAATCCCCAAAAAGGGTGGGGGAAGCGGGTGCTTTAACTGAATAGGAGGTCTACACCTCCAGGTGTTTATCCAACAATGATGGTAGACCGCGACACTCTCGCCTCACAGCGCTCAGATAGAGGGGCCGAGCAGCTCTCAGCTGAGGAAAAGCTGTCTAAAAGGCCTCCGTCATAGTAGTGTGTACGAATTGCTTGTCTTCAAGCGGAGATTACCACATGAGGGGCAGGGGCTGCACTGTGCCATGAGCGTAACGGAAGCTCCCTCCTTCTCCTTACAGCCAAGAAACTGTAGGGAAAAAGCAGGGAAAAGCCAGGGGTCTCTAGGGGACTGCTACACAATGCCGTGAGATACGGCGACCGAGTCCCCAGCCTGCTCATGAAGCACAAGGGGAAGCTCAATGGAGGACAAACTTGGGCATTACTCTGACATCTAAACACCGTCCCACAACCACTAGGCTGAAAGAGAGGGAGGAGCTTTGACAATTGACCCTGTCGCTAAGCCCCGCTCCCCTTAGTTACTGTTTGCTATGTCTGTCCAAGCTTTCGCTCCTAGCAAAAGAAATATGCCGTTTTCAATGATACCATCAACACGACATTTCCAAAGAAATCACCGCACATTTTTGGAAAAAACGGTTCTGATTATAATCAGAGAGAATCACAATATCGTCTGCTGGCGGAGTCAAAATAATGACCATTAAGATAGAAGAGGAAAAGCTCAATAGGTCACAATGCAAAGCGTCAGGCACCCCACGTCTTGACACTTTCAGAGGGGTGTTTCCAGCGAAACGGAGGTTTAACAAACACGGAGTTAACGCTGAACTCTAGTTTGATTGATCCTGTGCCGACTAACCCAGAGTTTTTCGGTTCCACAGCAGCGGTTATGCATTATTCAATCAACTCGGAGTTGGTTAACCCAGGGTTGTGCGCGTTCACGCGCCACCTGAAAAGAGACATGATGTATGGATCATGGAAACCCTGATTCGAAATGGCGAAACAGGGCCGGCTTATTTTAATAAAATGGAACTCCAGGTTCTCCTGGAGAGCTATGGCGAGGAGAGGACATTAGGTGCGTTTCCATCTGTTTAGATGCGCATCTAGATGTATCGCATCGGAAAATGATGATGGAAACGCCGTGATTCGCATTAAAATCCCTGATTCGCACAAAATGAAATACGCTCGCTTGTGGCCGGCTTTGGTTGATTCGAATGGGATGGAAACAGCTGTATGCGAATCAAGTGTGACGTAGCGCACTTTCACCCCGACTGCTGCGACGGAACGACGGAATGTTTACAGGCTGGTTGGCATGCCAACCCGCGGAAAATTTTGCGTGACTTAGAAAACTTGCGCGAATTTTGTAGTTTTCACAAAGTCCGTTCTTTTGATGGAAACACACATGATTTGAATTTATTTTAAATGGCGCATTGCCAGTAATGCGAATCACTTTGGTTGGAAACATGGCTACTGTCACAAGAAAGGGAAAGCTAAAAGCCTCTGCAACCCGGAGAACCAAAGCCTGCAGCGGATCGCTGACCGCGTAAATGCGTTAGTTACACGTCAAAAGCATGATCCTTAATATTTGAGCCATAGAATTATAAATTCTAGTTCCAGTTAAGCAATTCTTAACGTTCCTACCTACATAACCCTTCGAGGCCCGATAAAAATCTTGGATGGATCATCTGAAAGGACTGAGATGTGCTCGAGCATCTCCAAACTTTTATAGCCTAGATAAAACTATCATTTTGCAAAAAACGGAGGGCTACGCAAATAGTCTGGAGTGAACGAGAGGTTCTCGATGGTAGTGTTGGGCTATGTAAGGCTGAGAAGAAGGCTAGTTTAATTATATTTAAAGATTTGCGCGATAATCTATATTCTCTCCAGCAAAAAGTCATCCGATATGCCAAAGATGTGAAGCCGTGGTGTTATTATTTCTCGCTCCCGGTGGAAGTTGCACGTGATAATTTTGCGCTCCGATTATCCAGCAGTTCTATCATCAAAAGGGCATGCCTTATTGTCAAGATGACATCTGGGTGAACTGGGTATTTAAGCCCACCCAAAACCGGAGTTTATGTTTTCAAACTTACACTGCGCAAAACCTGCTCCGACCAGGTGTACTTTGAGCATACTGTTGCTATAGGTAACTAACATACCGGGTCATTTTAGGACGGAAAATCTCCAGGGTTACCGAAACCTTGAGATTACTTACTCCAGGTTATTGTGATAACCGGCTTTGTGGTAGAACACCCACAGGTTGAAGGACACCATATACAGGAACAATACAATGTTCTTGTACAGCTGGGTAAGTCAACATATTTGTTTAAATTTTCAGTCTAATGTT
The DNA here is from genome assembly GCA_900291075.1 of Melanogrammus aeglefinus. Taxonomy (NCBI): domain Eukaryota; kingdom Metazoa; phylum Chordata; class Actinopteri; order Gadiformes; family Gadidae; genus Melanogrammus; species Melanogrammus aeglefinus. Next base: position 9,365 of record OLKM01003231.1, on the reverse strand, counting down.
GTGATTAGTTTTCATTATCTACTTGTTAGCCCATTGCTAGCTAAACTAGCTTAACGATATCAGCCGCTCTTCTATTTTGTTTACAGCGCGCCAGGATAATTGTTCCCATATAGTTGGATTGATTCATCCCCTGGAGCTCAATAAACAGACAGCAAGAAAAGAGCCCACCGAAGTCCTGCACAAGTGTGGCAACACATGGCATAAACGGAGGAGTAATAAAATTAAAAGCTGTGCCCATATCATCCGTAGTGGTCGTAAAAGCCAGACGTGACCGCAAACGCAGACCTATTGAATTGCCACTAGGGATGGGCATGATTAATCGACGATCGACTAATTTGATCGTTAAGAAATTTTCGTCGATTACGTAAAATTTTCATCGACTAAACTAATGCCGTGTGCAATTAAACATTTTTACCACAACGGGGGCAATATTTTAAATTTGCGGGCTCCTCCCCCGCAATAAACATCCAGCTTTGTGCGGTGAACTCTTTACTCCTAGCAGCTATAAAAACTACAAAATGACTATTAATGCAGGGTATGTGGAAAATGCGCCGACTTTGGCACAGCCTGGCTCCGCCCTCTGCCGCTACGTAGCTAAAATGACGTTGAGTACGGAAAGTGTACATCGCCACACACTTCGCGATAGTTTCCTTTCAGTACACTTATTTTCGCCCGATCTGAATCGACTCAATACCACTCAAGGCGAGGTTGGCATCAAAGCAGAAATAAAGAACTTTCTGAGCCCCTGGATTGCACCCCTACAGCTGGTGGAAAGTTGTTCCCCCGCTTTGCCAAGTTAGCACGGAGGTATTGTGCATCACGGCAACGTCGGCCCCCTCAGAGCGGATGTTTTCGGCGGCGGTGACGGACGGCGACGTTCACCAGGCTGGCGGTCGTGTTCTGACCCCGGACCATGTCAACATGCTCATCTTTCTGAACCAAAAATCCGTAGACTGGTGCTGAAGGTTGTGTGAGTTACTGGTTCTATTTTCAGAAGCTTTGTTACTAAGGCCTAATTCATTGTTTCTCGGCCTTCATTCTCTGCCTTTTTTTAAATATTTTGCGTTACATTTGGCAAAACCTGTCCCGAATGAATTATAATACATTTTTTGGTTAAGTTATAAACATGATTTTTTTAAATTATTATTGTTATTATTTTGGGAAGAAACTAGGGGTTGTTTATTTTTTTAGTTCATGTTTTATGGGCGCCGGCTTCCGAGCTGCAGGCTCCGATGCTTTAGTTTTTAGGTTTTAACCAAGTTGTTCATCTAATTAATAAAGATCCCAATTGAGGAAAAACAAACAGTTTTTGTAATTTCATTTCATTTTGAATGTAAATACTTAATCCTATAAGTATATATAAATGGATCCTCGACTGGTACCTGGAACTGTTGCAAAAGCAACGCAAAAAAAAATAAATGTATTAACGATTAATCGACTAATGTGATCGGATAATTCCCTTGACGATCGACTAAGACAACTTAATCGAAATGCCCATCCCTAATTGCCACTACACAGGGAACAGGTAAACTTTAATGTATTAAGGATATTATTTAGGTTTGATTGGTTGTGAGTCTCGCTTTTTTGTTTCTCTATGATAATACAGATGATGGCGCTCTTATAACATACGTTTCTTTTATTAATCTCTCCGTGATTCAGCTGTTGATGTGGTCTTCCACACTGCTTTATCCACGTGTTGCACCTCTCTTCTTGAGTCTTGGGCTTGGCTTGGGGAAGGGGAAAAATTGGACACCACCTTCGACACTTTGAGAGTAACGGGTGTCGGATTTAAAGGTCCCGTATGCGCACCGCTTCGGCATATTAGCATCTGCTGAAAGCTTGACAGACCTCTCTGGTTGCTACACACACGGTTGCTAAAGTAGGATTGGTCAGTGGGCTGTTTTTCGGGGAGGGGGCTTAGCGAAGGGTCAAATTCTACACATAGTTGTGTGTTTTTTTGTTTTGTTGTTTGTGTTGTTTTTTTTTTGTCTTGTTTTGTTTGTTCTGCTTACTTTCTTGTATATTATAATGTACTATTGTATGTTTGTATTTCCGTTGGTTTAACATGGACCCCTCGAAAATGAGGATGGCACATCTCAAGGGGCTATCCTGTCAAATAAAGTCAAATAAAGTCAAATAAAGATGTACTGCCGTTAAGTCAAACAAACTTAATATCCTTCCATCCTTTGTATATAAAGCATATATTTATATCATGGGCAGAAAGAAACACGAAGCAGGTCGTTATTTGGGCCGTTTGCAAACTTTTGCTGCTCAAAAACGTGCTTCACTTGTTCCAGATTTAACTTGAGTTTTGCTTAATTTTTTAAGGATTTAGCAAAGAACACCCCTCGAAACTAATCTGCAATTTCACTTTTCACCGCACAAAAAAATTGAATTATATGTAATCCTAAATGGACATTTTATATCTAAATCAAAATCTACCTTAATTTAAATTGATATGCTTAATCTGAAGCTATCTTTTATCAAAATCTAAATCTTTATATCTAAATCGAAATGTTAAATGCCAAATCAAAATCCTAAATCTAAATTGAAATTCTAAATGTAAATGCTAAAGCTCAATCCTGTATCTAGATCCACATCCCAAATCTAAATCTAGATTTTAGATCTAAATCTTGCATCTAAATCAGAAGAAAAGGAAGGAGCAGGGCTGCTGTGCGCCACCTTAAAGGGGTAGTTCGGAATTTTGGACATAGGGCCTGATTCCCAAGTGAGACTTGGTGTTCTTTATCATTGGAGACAGTTTTCAACACATTTCATTCAGTCCTTCTAGTTGTAGAGTTCACTCGTGCTAGGCTAGCACAGTCACACCCACTCCACAATACACCCGAGGTAAATCAATTATAACGCCAGACTATAGATTTAAATGTCTGTGTTGATGGAATAATGTTAAAAATAAAACTAACCTTGCATCGCATGAATCATCGAGGGACAACTTTCTCCGCAGCAGCGGAATTTTACTTTGTGTAACCGAATCACTACAGCAGAAAGTAAACAGAAGCGTGGAACTAAGGCGGAATTCAACTGCGTCAAAAGCAGACGCATCGCTAAGTCCTCCAAACGTGGCCATATCTTGTTAATTGAATACGCTAATAGAATTCCTTCGTTCATTGTACTCTGCGTCTGTAGCAATGACAGCGGTAGGTAAAATAACTAGGTACCTAGGTATCAGTCCGCCGCTGCCGTAGCGTAGCCTACTACCAGGAATATAACACTGCTGCTGAGACCCAGCAATTCCCTCAAAATGCACTGTAATGCAAGGTTGGTTTTATTTCTAACATTATTCTATAAACAGACATTTAAATCTATAGTCTGTCGTTATAATTGATTTACCTCTGGTGTACTGTGGAGTAGGTAAGACTGTTTTTAATAGCAGGCTAGCAATTGCCCGTTTGCCGTGTGCGCTAGCCTAGCACGTGTGAACTCTGCAAACTAGAAGAGATGAATGAAAATGTGTTGAAAACTGTCTCCACTGATAAAGAACACCCAAGGCTCACTTGGAAATCGGGCCCTATGTCCAAAATTCCGAACTACCCCTTTAATAGTGTCGAAGTCACGCCCCTTCCGGTAGAGCCCATATGGGGACCTATGAGATCGAAAAAAAATATTGTATGGGTTTCAATGGAGAGAAAAGTAATTATCTTCTGGTCCCAGTCTTTATATGCCCCGGATTACACATATGTTGTTTTGTGGATTTAAAATGATAATTTTCCATGTCAAGTGTTTTGGCCGTTTATTGTGCCAATTGTTCAGTTAAAGGCTTGTTAGAGAAAACACAATGAGAAAAGAACTACATGTCTCGTATGTGCCGTCACGCTGCCTGTGACTGGCTCGGACAAGACCGACAACCTCCCCATCAGCATAACTGAAACTCTCCACATGCCCCAACTTATAATGGTTTTCACCTCTTTCGATGCTTTTATCCTTCCCTTGGAAAAAACCTTACATTATCAAACTTCTTCACAAAAATGTTTAGTTTTCTTTGCATTAAAAATTATCATTTAAATCCAAATACAACATATGTTTTTGGATTTAAATGATAATTTAAAGCTTTCGATCTCATAGGTCCCATGGGCTCTACCGGAAGGGGTGTGACTTTGCCACTCTATTACACGGTGCCGTAGGAAGTGTGGGCGGGGCCCGCATGGATTGGCGCATTGCTGACATTTTCCGTGGAGGGAGAAGCCCAAGTCGAAGCCTAGATGCGTAATCTACAATGAAATACAACGTTGAGCGGTTTGAACGAGATAAGGAACCTACAGCTAGGCCTCTGGCGGGACTGGGCCGGTTTCAGGAGGAGCAGCGCTCCGCTTCTCTTAGCGACTTTTATGGTTTGACCGGGGCATTTCCGGTTCACCCTGCCAAAGCATTAACCCAAAAAACACAACAAACCCAGTGGCAACAAACAAAGTAACCTCAAGGCTCCATTTAGAGCAGGGGTGGGCAATTCATTTTCCCAAAGGGCCACATGAGAAACAGGGACTGTTGTGGAACATTAATTTGATCTCTTTAATAAAAAGCAGTAAAATGTAGAGGATTTGATAAGCTCTGACTGGTAAGAGTAAATGTTATGATAAGAATATGATTTTTTTTTTTCAAAGAACGGCATTGAATGAGTTTTATAAGGTGCTATTACTATTTCATTTGCAGCGTAATTACAGAATTAGCTTTTTTTCTTCAGATGAAAAAAACAAAGCAGACATAGTACAAAATGACAACATGTCACTATTTGAACAGTATACTCAAAGCAATTTTAAACAAAATGTGCATGTTTTTGCCATTTGTTTTTCAGAACAGCAATACATCAACTTTATACAAAATGTTATCTTTTTGTTTTTAGTTTGACTACTCCATTAGCTGTTTTTTAGTTCTTTTTTTCTTGTTCAGTGAGAGAAGTCTAGTCTGTGCTTGGCTTGAACAAGTGCACTGAAGTAAGGTTAAAAGGTTAAATGGGTAAATGTTTGAGGTGGATATGCGCAGGACAGCTGACAGGTCATGATCAGTGAGAGAAGATCTGCATCCTGATTTGTTCAACTTCATCACTGAAAATGTTTGTTCACATTTCACCAGAGAAAGATAGATTGATCCTTTTTGGATCGACCTACCTTTCTCTGGGCATATTAGCGCAGCAGAGTCCACCAAACACTCTTACCCCTTAAGAAATGGCTTTACTTTTTTGGGCGATTTGGTGGGGATATCACAAAAGCTGGTCTTGGCCTGCTGCATCCCTGGATGTGCCAACACTTGGTTAAAACCAGCCTTGTTGCTTTTGCAGTATAGCTAGCACAAAGCTTTCAGATGTACGTTGCCCGATCTGCATCAGTCAAGTTTGCCGTTATTTCTCTGCTGGTGTTTAGTTTTGTAGCGGCGATTTCAAATATTAATCCTGTTAGCGACCTGTTTCTCCACAAAAAATAAGCACACGGCTTTACCTTTGACTTCAGTGAAAAAAAAATACTTAAAAGGTCCATGTTTGGTTAAAAAACTCTGCACTCTTCATAATAATATATAATATATTATATATTATAATTATTTTACATTTGATTGTGAACTCCCCACAGATCTCACACGGGCCGGTTAGAAACGGCCAAAGGACCAGATGTGGCCCGGGGGCGCGACTACAATGCGCGAGGTCTGATTTAATGCCCAGGTCTGATTTAGAGTCTCTTGTGGAACAACGTCTGGTAATATCAATGGCTCTACCTTCATATTGGATCATGTCCACGACAGGTGTCAATATGTGTTTCAATATATGAGTAGGCTACATGTATACTGTATATATGTGTATAATTGAGCCATATTTGAGCCAGATATCAAAGTTTTCAAACTCAGAAATTAGATTCAAGACTCTATACACCCCTTGTGCTCACAAAAAAACACATTCACTTACACAACCACACACACACACACACACACACACACACACACACACACACACACACACACACACACACACACACACACACACACACACACACACACACACACACACACACCAATGGTCCTTGGTGTGTGTGAATGCCTCAGTCAGCCACGGAGCCCACGATGACAAAGTGCCTTTGTTTGGTCTCGTTCACGAGTGTTTAGAACACGACGCGTTTATGGAGATCTTGAATGAAAGCAGGGTTCCGCCATAGTAGTATAGTAATATATATTATTAAGCAGCGGTTTAGGTTCCATTCTGAATTGTTTCGAGTTTTCCAAATCATGGCGGCTACAGTTAGTTCTATAGATAAGCTTAAAATAGTTCATAGCTCAGGTTGGGGCTAGTTGGCTGGTTCTCCCTCTGACGTGACCCTTCAGCATTAGTCCTCTATTAAAATAAATGCAAAATGCTGAAACGATGTGATGCAACTTTGTCAGCAGAATTAGTCCTATTAAAATAAATGCAAAATGAGAACAGATATTACAGCTATGAACAACTTTTTACAACTTTAACCTAGTACACCTACATCGCCAACCATTTCAAACAGTAAAACTATAAAGATATAAAGATGAGTATAGAATAGGTTAAAACATTTTTTGCGCAACATGACTGACATGCATTTGTATTTTCTTTGTCCTTTATTGAAAAAAAACCTGAATGGGTTATTTTTTCGTTGAGTCATTCTCTCCCCCCCCCTTCCAACTGTTGTTCTCCTTCTGGGGTGGTCTCTCCGGGAGTGCCGGTCCAGTCGGGGGCCACAGTGTCAGCCTCCCATCCCAGTCTCAAAAGACTGATTGTTCATCATTTCTCCTCCCATCTCGAGACATCAGAGCAGTAGGAGGAGTAGGAGTAAGGGGAGGACAAAGAAGAGAGGACGGCTTGCTGTCCGTTACGCCCCGAAGCTTGGCAGAAGCCATGCTGCCTACTCAGACCCAGAGGGAGACAGACCACCTTCAGGCCCCTGACAGCCCTGCTGTTATCACCCCACGTGGCAGTGTATTGTAGGCCTACTGTTGGGTGCTGATGGGACGTCGGTGACTCGTGCGTCACAGCTCTGGTTCAGAGTGTTTTCTACTCTGGAGGTTCGGTTCCGCACGCAGTTAATCAACATCGTTGGATATGTCTGGACCCCCGGGTCAGAAACCAGCTCTGCGGGCCAGCGGCTCCCCAAAGAGCCGCTTCCAGGTGGACGTTGTCATGGAGGCAGAGAAAGCCGAGGCCGCCACAGGGGGTCGGTCACCAGCTCCCGGGACGGATGACCCCAAGGGCCGGTCCAGAGTGGTGGTGGGTTTCCTGGACCCAGAGGGCCTTGGGAGCGCTATGGACATCGGACTCCCACCCGACGTCTCCCATAACGGGGACACGGTGAAGAGCGACTCGGTCAGCCTCCACTCCACAGGCACGGGACACACGCACGTTTCGGACTCGCAGTCCAACACCTACTACATGCGGACGTTTGGACACAACACCATCGACGCCGTACCCAACATTGACTTCTATCGAAATACCGCTGCGGCATTGGGGAGAGAAGCTGATCCGACCATCGCTGTACAGAACTCCACGATGAGCTGGACTAAGGTAATGGCCGGAACATCTGAACAGGTCTCTAAAGTTACTAAGTAGGCTACTTGTAGTACTTTACTCTGTTAATTAAACAGCCCTGCTTCATTTTTGAGGGCATGCTTAAACAACATTTGAACTTCATAGTGATTGGGACAACTCTAACTTACTAGACTTTATTACCATACATTTTCATTCAATTTATAGGGTTTCAATTCATTTTGTAAGTCACAATTTAATACAAAACGTGATTATATGATGATTTTAAAAGATTAAGATTAGGCCCTTTTAGATTATAAACCTATATTTCTGCATCCCATAACTAAATTAATAGTAACCTAAATATGTTTGAAGAGAGGGATTGTGACCATTCGTTTTCACCACCGTTGAAACACCATTAAGATTTCAGATGATTGTTATTTTTTCTTATGGCCTCCTATGATGACGGTATATTCATTAGTAGGGCTTAAGGTAAGGTCACTGCTAATCTAGTATAAGTGATATGAGTAGTACAATGATTAATATTATGAGTCTATATTTTTAATTAAAGACAGGAGAAATGCCTGTCTCTCACACACTCTGACCTCCATTATCTCACATTAGCCTGGATTAAAACTTTAAATGTTACACTGGGATTGACCTAAGAGTCCTTCTCTTCCAGTAGTCATTAATGCAGCAGCCATGGGTTATTAGTACGACACACATTCCGCTCCACCCACTGCGCAGGACAGGCCCCCACTGTGACATCAGCGGCTGGCCTGACACGTGCGTTGACACACAATGCACTTATTCTGCCGGGTGACCCGGGCTTCCCGGTGCCCCGACACGGACAGTCTACCGGTACCGTTGACAGAGAGTCACTGAAACATTTTGTTAAAAAAAATAAGAGGCCTCCAGCTCCTATGAACCCCAAGGAGCGAGGGCGCGTATCTCAACTTAGGAAGGCGGTGGGGGTGTGGGGGGGGGGGGGGGGCACTAATAGTCACCCAGGTATATCACAGGATTGCTGTGACAGACACTACTAATGTAGCTTAATATATATTAAATGAATCCCTATTTTACAGAGCCACACATCCCACATATGCAGGCACCATTATTGGCCTAATTTAATCTCTGACAATAAGCATAGGGTGTAAGTTAACGCAGGCAATGTATATGCAAGGCTTCTGGCGCCTGAGCGTATAGGGACAAACCCTTTTAAAAAGTTGAGTCGGCTTCTATGAAATATGATTTTTTCATGTTTTTAGAAAGTTGGATCTTAATGTGAACCCAAACATAAGAGTAGGATTATTCCACCCATCTGTGTTTAGTGAGATAAGATGCATCTGCTATTAATTGGAAAACTACTCCTTTGAAATAGCCCACGGGGACAAAAAAAATAAATAATGACATTATTAAACAATTAAAAAGCATTGATCAAATACAATACAATCACAATAGAATAACTGAATATGTACACAAACAAGGAGGTATTCGCAATGGAAAAATGCATGTAGCTATGGCATTATAAAAGTTTGACGGTAGAAATACAATAGTTACATATTGTATGGTCATAATTTACTTGACTGGTTCGATAATGCAATGCAATTGCATTTTAGACAGATTTGCGGGAAAATATAATTGGCAAAAATCACCTAACTAAAATACAGTCAAGTTAATAGAGCTACCAATGCAACCCTATTTACGTATTATCCACTCACCTCGGCACCATTCCTGAAACAAATCAGAAAACAATATCCTTGATGAGACTCCCTTTAGTGTCGTTCAAACATTCATCATGATCTGGTCGCTGTTTGATTGGCCAAAGGAGCCCTTTGAGGTACGGTCTGGCCAAGGGGAGGAGCCTCTGCAGCAGAGGAGG
>OLKM01003230.1:27920-40803 GCA_900291075.1 Melanogrammus aeglefinus | reverse complement strand
AAGTAGTCTTTCCACGAAATTCCAAAAAATTAATGTAGTTGTAGGCCATGAGGATAGTATGAAAGAATAAGCCTAACGCAGAGCATGTAGCAAATCATTAAATGCGGTCTCGGTAGCCTTTAGCCATGCACATTCTTGTTGTGATGTCCTCGTCTTCATTGTCATACAGCACATAATAGTAGTGACTGTTTCTACCATTTGTACTTCGTGTTATTGAGTTATTTTGAATTTAGGACGGGGGTATGGCACCTAACTTAGGGATCCTAACTTAAGAAATTCCTAACTTTAGATAGTTGATAGGTTCTGTAATGGCTAATTCCTGTCTTAAGATAAGATAGGATTTCTTTCCTAAAGTTAAGTTAGGAAACCTCTGTCTGTAATATCCAAAACCCCTAAATGCCTTCCTATCTCAAGAATAGGTTAGGATTTCAGAGTTAGGAAGTTTCTGTAATGAGGGAGCCTGAGCTTCGAATTAAGTTTTAATCAACTCGGCAGCATATAGGTCCAGGGACCAGTTGGGCTTTCGCTTGCGTTTCACGTCTTTGTCTTCACGTAGTCTTGGCCCAGTTTCCCGATAACGTCACTCTTGGCGCGCTACGGAAGACTCCTACGTTTAGACTTTATGAAATTTTATTTACCTCTAAAGGCGTGGTCCCCAAACGGTCTCTTAGGAGACTTCTTAGGAAACACTCTTACCGTCAGTCGTAAAACAGCGCGTTCCCAGAAAGAACGTGCTGAAATCGGTTGCCCAGAGATCGATTTTCCATTTCATGCACAGTCTTTGCTTTTGTCTGTGTGCGGGCTTTGCGCATCGTCAAGGGAAAGAAGAGGAGATTGAAAAAAGTCTTTTGACCACTTCACTTTTTAGGCGGAAGGCGGGCGCTGCTCTGTGGCGACCGCACTGGGACAGGTTTACGTGACCGGTGCGTCTTTGTTTTTGTTTTTAGTGTGCGTCTTACGGTTGTTTGTTATATGATCGCTGTACTTCGATACCAACCCTTTTCCAACCATAGCTTCATCAGCATGGATTGACACTTGCCTTGCTGACTCTGAGTGCACTCCTCACCTATGGACTAAATCTCGGCAACGCCGAGGGCTGCGTTCCCCAGCTCATTCAGTACACAAGAGACTTTCTCCTACAGTGCAATTCTAAGCCACTGGACCTAAACCTACTGCAAAGTCACCATCAAAGGATATGTTCTCACTATACACAACGAAAACGTAAACGCGGAAAGAAAGGGGGAATTAGACAAAAGGCTAAAAAGAATGAAAACACGACAACCCCTGCCCACCTGTTTGCTCATCAATGCTCAGTCCCTGAGGAGGAAGACGGATGAACTGACGGCAAACGTAAGGTACCTACATGAATATCGGGGCGCCTGTGTGTTGGCGATCACAGAGACGTGGCTGGACAGTAACATCCCGTCAACCGAGGTGGAGCTGGACGGCTTCACTGCCTATAGAATGGACCGCCATCAAGGGATCACTGGCAAGTCACGTGGCGGAGGAGTGAGCCTTCTCATTCGGGACGACTGGTGCCGTGGTGAATCAGTTGTAGTGCGGGAGCAGCTCTGTACTCCTGATATTGAGTTGCTCTGTGTGTCACTCCGTCTCCTTCTACCTGCCACGCGAGTTCCCGCAGTTATTTTTCACAGTGGTCTACATTCATCCCCAAGCAAACATTGCTAAAGCATCAGAGACAATATTTCACCTCTCACAAAAACTTGAATCTCTCTCCCCCGATGCTCCCAAATTTTTCTTGGGTGATTTCAATAACTGCTCATTGAGGAAAACTCTGCGCACCTACTATCAATATGTAAGCTGCAACACTAGGAAAAATAAGACTTTGGACTTGTGTTATGGCAGCATTAAAGGTGCCTACTCTGCTTCTTCTTTGCCCCCTCTGGGGGCATCCGACCACAATGTGGTACATCTCCGGCCTGTATACCAACGGCTTCTGGAGAGGGAAAAGCCCCAGAAAAGGACTGTTAAGATCTGGAATGAAGACAGCATTATGGCACTCCAGGGGTGCTTTGACTGTACCTCATGGGAGGGTTTTAAATGTCCGGACTTGAATGTACAGGTGGAGGTGATATCTGATTACATTACGTTCTGTGTGGACTCAGTACTGCCAACCAAGACTGTTAAAACGTATCCCAACAATAAACCCTGGATATCAGGAAAGTTAAAATCACTCTTAAACAAAAAGAAACTGGCCCATATCCATAAGGACGAAATTGCTAAGAGAGATACACAAAGAGAAATTAAAAGACAGATTAAGATAGACAAGAATACTTATAAACAAAAAGTAGAGCAAAACATGGCCCTGGGTAATTCTAGGCAGGCATGGCAGTCAATCAAGGCCATGACCAGCGCCCCTCATAAGGGGAAGGGGAAAAACAACATAGCTCTTAAGGGTGGGGAAGGCCAGGATATGGCAAATAATCTAAATGTTTTCTTTTCTCGTTTTGAAAAATGGATTGGAACTAACACTGACCAAAAGCAGCCTGATCTAACAACCGGTCAGTCTATCAATATCTCACAGACAGAAGTGTGTGCGATGTTCAAGAGAGTTAACACACGCAAGAGCCCCGGCCCAGACAACATCTGTGGCAATGTGTTAAAATTCTGTGCTGAACAACTGTCCCCAGTTTTCACAGATATTTTCCGGTCCTCTCTGGATCAGTGCATTGTTCCACTTTTATGGAAAACATCAACTATTATCCCCATCCCCAAGATTCCTTCACCGACTGAGCACAACCACTACCGTCCTATAGCATTAACTTCATTGGTAATGAAATGCTTCGAACGGATAGGTAAAAAAATAACATTTTACCCAAGGATCAATCATCTACTAGACCCTCTGCAATTTGCTTATCAGTCCAGCAGGGGGGTTGATGATGCTATTTTAACCTTGCTACATCTTGCTTACACACACCTGGAAGCTCCAAAAACACACATTAAAATTATATTCTTTGATTTCTCATCTGCATTTAACACCATCCACCCTAATACCCTGGCTCAGAGGCTGCAGGACGACTTTGAACTGGATGGAAGCCTGATACTCTGGCTCCTTGACTTCCTCAGTCAGAGAGTCCAACAGGTGAAGGTGGGCTCTTCTCTTTCTGATCAAATCATGACCAATATCGGCTCCCCCAAGGGTGTGTGCTATCCCCCCTACTGTTTATACTATACACCAATAACTGCTCCAGCCCTCACCCTGGTAGGCATTTAATTAAGTTTGCTGATGATACAGCATTGGTCAGCCTCCTCCAAGGAGATGAGCAGGACCATGGCCCAGTCCTGCATGAGTTCCTTAACTGGTGTGAACAATCCCATCTCCTCCTAAACACCTCAAAGACTAAAGAGATGGCTATTAACTTTAGGAGAGACAAAGCATTTCATTCAACGATTATCCAAGGGCAGCCCATACAGTCTGTCCATAAGTATAAGTATTTGGGGGTGGTTTTAGACCACAAGTTGAAGTGGGAGCCGTACACGGAACTCGTTCAGAAAAAAGGACAGCAAAGGCTTTACTTTTTAAAAAAGCTGATTTCATTTGATGTAGACCGTAAAATGGCTAAGATGTTCTACACTGCTTATGTGGAGAGCGTCTTGACCTTCTGCATAATCTGCTGGTTCGGCAGCGCAGCAGAAGCACAGAAGAGTAGGCTTAGGAAAATAGTGACCACTGCCAGCAAGCTGTTGGGTACTAATTTAAATAGTCTGGAAAATACCTACAGAGAGCGAGTTCAGAGTAAAGCAGAAATTATTTTAGCAAATTCAAAACACCCACTTTTCTCCACCTTCGAACTATTACCCTCAGGTAGCAGGTTTCGATACCCAGCCCTCTCCAAAAATAGAACAAAACAGTCATTCATTCCACAATCCATCAGCCTTTTAAACAAACATTTAAAAAGAAGGTTTTAATTGTTGGTTTAAAATGCCAACATCTTATATGTGTCCCTGAACTATGTGGAAAATATGTCCTGTCAGTGGTTGTTTATCTTTATTTACTTTTTTTGTTGTTTGTTCTTTTATGTCGTTGTTGTTAATGGTCATGTGTGTATCTGTCTTTTCACTGAGAACAATTTCCCCAAGGGGACAATAAATTTCTAACTAACTAACTTCACTCGATGCTTATAATGGTTTATTTGTTTCCCAGTATCATTTCCTTAATTTAGAAGACAGTTTGGTTAATTTTTGAATACCAATAAAGACAGCGACTAGCGTAATGAGCTGAAACATCACTATGGTGGAGCTAAGAAGGTTCTACGAGCGCTTCAGACTAACCTTACCAACGAACGACGTACGAATAAGATTTGTAGCAAAGAACGTTTCATGAAACACCCGAGATGTTAAATGGGACATAGTATACCATCAGGTGCGAGTGTGTTTAGCCCTTACAAGCGGTTTCGAAAATCTGCTCCTTCTGACATCACTAGTGGGCGTGTCCACCTAGATGTGTGCTGAATAGATCAGTTTACCAGCCTACCCAGTGGACTGAAGTAAACATTGCTCATCTAACCAGCACAGGTGGACACATCCCATTAGTGAGGGGCAGATTTTCGAAACGGCTTTAAGGGCTAATCACACTAACACCTGGTGGTATAATATGTCCACTTTAAGGTAGATTTTCAAGTAGAGGTTACAAATAGAATGGGCTCTATGCACAACTCCACTACTTCCTGGATTTAGTGCAGCTCCTTCATTTCCTGTCTTACATTACTGGACAAACTGATTAATCCAGGTTTGTCGGACAAGTTGGTCAGTGTGTATGTGCCAAGCAGCCTGCAGCTCACACATAAGCATGCGCGAACGCACATACACCGCACGTACGGACGCACACACACACACACAGTGTGCGCTGACGCAGACATTTCAAGACAAACGCAGCGCAGGATACTGCATAAACACACCGCACACACAGGCAGACACAATGCACACGTGCGCAGATGCAGACGCTGAAAGACAACGGCAAGATCGAACCCGCATCCCGCCATGTCTTAATTCAAGAGACATTTTCTCATGTCGACAACACAATGGCAGGTCGTTCATTTCATCTTATAAAAAAACATTCAAACATCTGCGCCGACCGGCATATGAACACACAAGTCACACAATCTTAAAGAGACAGCATCACTATAACGCAGAACGAAAACATGTCAATGTTGATATTGCATTCACACCAGCGAATACAAAAGGCTTCCTACGTTTTTTAGGACCGTAGGACCCCTTAAAATGTATCATCCCTATGGCATTTACCGCTTGATGGTCGAAAATTGTCTGTCAGACTTTGAAGAACGGTTTCAAGACTTTGCTTTACTTAGCCAATCGCTACATTAATGTGCTATCCATTTAGGGAAGATGTTAAGGTTGATTTACTCACATCCAAAATTGCAGCACTGATTCACCTGAACACGTCTGCAGTGGAGGATGAGATTTTTAGTACAAGCTATATTGAGCTCAAGTCTAGGGCTCATGGAAAATATTGGAACTTACTCTAATAAAAGTGAAACATCAGGAAATGTGCTAACTCCTTGACTGCATTATTTGGCTCTACTCTACTGCTAGTCTTTTCCCATATGAAGATTATTAAGTCTAAATACCGTTCCACCATGACTGTTGGTCATATGGAAGCCTGCTTGACAATAGCTTCCACCAGCTACTGTCAGGATGTTCATAGAATCAAGTGCCAAGCGCTAACAATTGCTAGGTTAACCCATTACCTTTGTGCAACAAAGATAGCTTGGCTATGACACTACATGATGCTAAGTACTATTTTATGTGCCAGGTTTGACTAATTGAATGCTTTACAGAATAAGATACTTCTTTAGTCTGCCCTGGGTGAGCCAAGAAGTCCCTCTTCATGCTCATTGAACTAATAGTCAGTCAGAGAATATTGTATACTGTGGAAGCAACTTGACTAAACCATGTCTCTAGAGAGCGGTTCTCCTTCTAGTGAACTTGGTGCAATGAGTGGACACCTACAGCAGTATGAACCCCTTCGTGTCGTCCCCAGGTACCGCCTCCAGACGGTGCGCTCGCTGGCGGGGCTCAGCCTGATGCTGAGGCTCCTCTGGGCCTGTCTGCGCTGGGACGACATGGCCGTCAAGCCCTCCTCCGCCGTCGGGACCACCCGCACCGGTGTGTGTGTGTGTGTGTGTGTGTGTGTGTGTCAGCATGGTTCATTGACTTCATTGACTTCGGGGGCGTAATTTCTACAATCTCCTGGACTCTCTCCCTCCCTGTCACCATGCCAACCCAGCCCTATCCCCACTCATTGCCACAGAAACGTCAGACACGGAGATCACCACCACAGAGATCATCAAGAGAAGAGACGTCGGCCCGTACGGCATCCGCTCTGAGTACTGCATCCGCAAGATCATCTGCCCCCTGGGGCTGCCCGACACGCCAAAAGGTAGAGCATGCGCACTGGAGACAGGACCATCTGCTCCCTGGGGGCAGGATCTTATGCCCCCTGGGGGCAGGACCATCTCCCCCTTGAGGCAGGACCATCTGCCCCCTGGGGGAAGGATCTTCTGCCCCCGGGGGGCAGGATCTTCTGCCCCCTGGGTCTGCCCCACACGCCCAAAGGTAGATGTCATGGGTTGGATCTGCATTTCTTGATTGTGCCTGTGTAACAGCGGGATCCTTCATGGAGCTTATGTGTGAATGAATGAACACACACCCCCTGTTACACCCTGTGATATAGACAATGTTATGAAAATAAAGTCTAAAGTCTGACTGCCTTTGGAACCATTAGCTATGATCCCAGAGCAGCCCGCTGTCCCCATCATCCACACATCCCGTAGCTTCTCAAGAGAACTTCCTAGATGTGTTATATTAATTACAATATATCACTTTGTCTATATTATAGTGTATGGCTAAAAGTAGCCAATATATTGTGTGAAATTAAATGCAGATGATTGTCGTTATATGGTGTAACGTGAAAGGTTGGTGGAGGACAGGGCCATTTAGTGGGTTGCATATAGACAGCCGTAGGAAGACCTGATAAGCTGTTGATGTCCGTAACCTTTCTCCACCCGGCCCCCCAGAGACCCATACACCCCAGAGGAAAGGCCTGCGCTCCAGTGCCCTGCGGCCCAAGAAGCCGGAGCCTGCCAAACAGACAGGCCCCATCGTGATCGAGACCTGGGTGGCAGAGGAAGAGCTGGACCTCTGGGAGATCAGAGCCTTCTCAGAGAGGTGGGGAACTTTAGGGTGACATGGGCCTGATGATGGGGCCTGATGAGATGAGACCCTTCTCAGAGAGGTGGGGCACGTTGGGGTGGGGCCTGATGAGATGGACAATGCTCAGATTTCCAATAGTCTTTCAGCCAAGGGGCCACCTGTCCCTGTACAATGAAAAAGATGAGGGATGTTCAATAAATATCTGAATTGAACAGAACCTAAATAACTTAACATGCCCGTTTTATTTAGAGTGCTCTGTAATTCCCACCTACCTATCACCCTAACTCGCCACCCCTTAGAGTTCAGATACTTTACAAGGGGTCTTTTTGATGCATTCGTTGAGCTTGGATTTCTATAGTTGGGTCTTCTGGTCTGCTGTTTTTCAGGGTGGAGAAAGAGAAGGCTCAGGCTGCTGAAAATGCCAAGGTGAGTCTTTTAAAAATATAATTCAAATATAACCCCAGGAACCACCTCTGGTAAGTGGTACTTAAGTATGTATTAGTTCAAATGACTTGCAGAGATTTGCAGTTTTACTTTTAAGCAGGAAGGACGGGGAGAGCATTGCTGAACACAAGCTGTAATTCTCATCAGAGACCTCCTGAGCTTCCTGTTTAATATCCTCTGGTTCACTCTACTCTTCCCGTTTATAGTCCTCTGTTCACTCTGCTCTTCCCGTTTAAAGTCCTCTGTTCACTCGGCTCTTCCCGTTTAAAGTCCTCTGGTTCACTTTGCTCTTCCTGTTCTTCCCTCCAGAAGCGTCTGGATCAGAAGCCGGGCTCAGCGTCAGTCTCCACTCCATCTGGCACCACGTCGGCCAGTGTCATGGTGGGCTCGTTGGCGGGACAGGTGACCCCCGGCACCAAGGTGGTTCTCACGACCAAGATGGGCACCCCCGTCACATTCCAACAGAACAAGAACTTCCAGCAGTCCTTTGCCACCTGGGTCAAACAGGGCCAGACCACGCAAGGTACGGCCGCCTCAACCCGTTCTGTCCTATGGGGGAGCGAGGGATTATGCTTTACTGCCGTCTTACTCGGAAACAAACAGTCGTACAACAACAACTGCGTTGCCACCCATCCTTTGGAGAGAGTAGGACTATTGTACCACTACCAGTGATTGATGGTACAGGCCCCGAGGGTTGACCTGCGAGGACTCCCCAGCCTGATCTGGGACCAGTATTCAGTCCTCTCTATGTGTGAACCTAAACAGAGAGGACTCCCCAGCCTAATCTGGGACCAGTAGTCACTACTCACTGTGGGTTCACACACAGCTTTTGACTCCGGTTTTAATGGTAAAATCAAGAAAGATGAAGGTTAACCTTAAACTACACTCTACATATATAAATACTCCAAAAAGACTATAGATAACAAAACAACAATGACGTTTGTTGATGTGGTGCAGACTAACTATATTGTAGGAGAAATCCTGGCGGGAGACTGCACAAACTTTAGATATTAATGTTATCGTCTGATTTGAGAAACAAAGCTGGCTTGGTGCGATAATGATAAAATATTGAAGAATAACCAAAATAGTATCCATTGAATTATGGGAACAAGGTGATAAAAAGACATCAAGCTGTAGAGATTCATACTCTATGTCTCAGACACAAAGAACGCACTGACTTAAGTTAGTCTTTGTACAATGTGAGAGACAGATGCGTTAGAAACATTTAATATATTTGGTGTCAGTCTACTTAATAAATGTTCCGTCATATTTACAGACCGAACACACATTACCTTTCACATGGGTGTTATCGCGATGGATCTCCTTTCTAGTGAAGCGCTGCTATCTGGTGAAGCTGGGTATGACGGTGGTTCTGCAGACCTCGGTTTTGCAGTCTTCGGTTCGCAGAACCTTAGTTGGCATTTCCTCTTGGTCTTCGTTGTCTCATGGATCGGAGCTCATGTAATTTCATTTAGCACATCGGCCGCTGGTGTCTAATGTCCTGCGAGTCAGTGTGGAACCCAGACATTAGATCGTCTCTGGTTGGAATTGCAAATGTGTCTGATTGGCTGAGGTGGGCCCAGGTGACCACCTGCAGTGCATAGCTAGCAAAATACGCTACAGCCAATGGTGTCAGAAGTGCATATTTGAGTGTTGGTATTAATCCTCCCTGGGGTGTCTTAGGGACGGTCAGTACCACCGCTGGACAGACCTTCCAGATTACAGGGGCCTCGGTAGGAGGGAAGGTTCTGACTGCTAAGCTACCACTGCCCGCCAACAGCAAGATAGTCACGGTCAACGTGCCCGCCGCACCAGGAGGTAAAGATCATCATCACGGCATTGCTTTAGAAAACATAATCTTTATTTAATACATAATCATTTCAATTGGGGCTCAGAAATTGCTGACGGTGCCCAAGAGTTTGCATTCACATTCATACACGTGACCAAAAAGTTTTAAACAGAAACAGTTATCACAATAGAGGGGACCACTTTTATTTTATAAATTAAACCAGTTTACAACCTTGGGTTCTTATTATTATTAGCCAAGCTGGTGGTCTCCACATACTGGAGCAGACCTCTACCCCTTTGTTCAGGCCGGCTCCTGGCCTTGTGTCATCTCCAATGTCCTAACGGACAGCCAGAGCTGTGGACATTCATTGTTTATCCCAGCAGCAAATAATAAATCAAATGCTCTGACAAAGAATAAAATACAATTCCTTGTCTGTGGCTAAGAACCCCGGTCATAAACCAGTATGTAGTCATCAGGAGCTATACTGCTTCGATGAAGAATAAATGATCGTATTTTATGTTGCTGTGTTTCATTTGTGGTATCTTGCAAGCAGTGTTTGTAGTAACGTAGTTTAAAAGAACGGCGTTAGGTAACGCGTTATTTTTTTAATAACGGGGTTATTTATCTATTACCCCGTTTATGACTGTTTACATCATTACAACGCTGTTACCGTTACTGTACGTTAAAGGGGACATATTATGAAAACAGCACTTTTCCTGGGATTTGGGGTGTTGTTGTGGGTTTATAGTGCTCCCACACGCATACAAATTTTGAAAAAAGTCTACATGATTTTTTTGAGTAAGATAAGCTTTTCTGGAAGCAGCCCGCCTCAAGCTACCAAATGAGCGACTCAGTTTCAGCGCCCCTTCCTACGTATGAAGGGGCGCTCATTTGAATATGACCTCCCACTTCCCCACCCCCCTTCAATCAGAGTATAAGTAAGATACGGCCTATTGTGTTGCATGTTTGCATGAATTCATCATGTCGAGGATTCACAAGACGTGTTCTGTTGTTGGCTGTATAAACGGCCACAAATCCCTCCATCGTGTCCCATAGGACGACAGAGCGACGTGGATTGATTTCATTTTTGAAGGCGAAGTCCCGGCTACAGTTGGCAAAAAACTGTTGGTCTGTGCTAACCACTTTACGACTGACTGTTTCTCCAACCTTGGTCAGTACACGGAAGGATTAGCTGTGAAACTTTTTCTCACCGAGGGTTCCCTTCCAACTTTGCGTGGAATACCTGTAGACGAGGGATATGTAAGTATACAAATAATTAACTGTTTTTTTAGTAGATTAGCGTGAACTTGTGCCTGTTGCGGCGTGAGTTTTGCCATTGAAAACGATGAAAGGCTTGGGAAAGCACATGCTGCAAAGCTACCAAGGATACATTCAGTGAGGCAATGGCTGAACAAGATTATTGTAGGGAAACGTTGGCATTGTGGGTAGTTAATGCAAAGGGGACATAGGGGAGTTGAAGTGACCATCGTGGAGACTGCAAGACAGTTAACGGATCTACATAACAAAGTCATTCGATAGACATGGCATGAGTATCAGATTTCGTGGCTACAATGGCAATGCAAATACGAACGAAGCTCCCACCCAGAGAGAGGAAGGGAGGTATCTAAAAGTACAGGGAGAATGTATACAATTCCTTTTAATGTGAATAGTAATTATTAGGGGTCTAACGGTACATGTATTTGTATTGAACCGTTTCGGTACGGGGTGCTCGGTTCGGTACGGAGGCGTACCGAACAAGTTTCCATACGGACATATTAAGTAGAGGACCGCATGTGTGGAACATGCTGCAGCCACACATGCACAGTTGCGCACACCGTAGCTGTGTTCGAAATCGTTCCCTATTCACTCACTCACTATTCCCTATATAGTGTTCATGATATAGTGCACTATTTATAGGGAACGAAACAAAACGAGAATTTCGGGACACTACGCTGAACATTTTCTAAACGTCATTTGCGTCAGTAAATGCGCCGGGTATTTGTGTGACGCAGACAGATGCGCCCACATCATATAAACAAACCGGGCACTCACGAGGAAAATGGGGGTTGTATTGATGTTGAATGTTACATTTCCGTGCTAAAGTTTTTTTTAAATTAATTTTGAATGTTAAATATTCTATGTTAAATCCCAAATAATTTGTTGACATTTCTAAACGAAAGCCAGAGACTCAATCATTAAATGTACGTATTCATTTTCGCGGTTATTCAGCTTCTCCTCCGGAATAGCACGACCGCATTGCATTGTGGTATACGGGAGTACACCTCAATTTGGGTATTTTTAAGTGCCACTGTATAGTCATAGTGCATATTAACCACTGAGAATTCGATCACTACTACAAAATGGCGAGCACCCTATATAGTGGTCGGCATTTTCTAAGCAACTACATTGAAACTGTTTAGTGTTGCAATTGTTCCATCGTTGCCATTCTAGATTGGTAAAAGATGTTTTCAAAGAAACAGTCGGAATCTTATTCATGTTATTTTCAATCTGAGCAACAACTTGAAACATTTAAGCATTGCGAATTGTACAATTTTTGCACATGGACAAAATGACTATTTTTTAAAGAAACATTGAGCCAATGTTACATTTTTTATTTCTGAATTTCAGAATCTTGTATATTCATAGTATTGTTTTTAGAGCAGATTCTAGCTATGTAATTGTCTAATTTCCTATTGTTAAAAGCACGAACAACTAGCACATTTATATTTAGCATTTTTTTTTCTTACTGTACCGAAAATGAACCGAACCGTGACCTCAAAACCGAGGTACGTACCGAACCGAGACTTTTGTGTACCGTTACAGCCCTAGTAATTATATATCCACACTCCACAGTGAATATAATTTGTATATTATAGTTATGCTTGATATTTAAACGACAAAGCTACACATGCAAGATAAAGTTGACATCTCTTTTTTTCGATAGGCATCAGAGCATCATGCATCATTCGAGTTACCTGGAACAAGGGATATTGGTTGCAAGACTGAGCCACCTCAGAGACACCATGTTGGCACACAACTCTCTTTGAAGACTCTTCATCCACATTACAGAAGTGAAGGATGGTAGTGTATACTCTAACAGTGCAGTCATGTTTTATTCCTTAGAATGCCCTGCTATCATAAATATATACTTTCCCAAAATGTCTACATCCAATTCACGCAAACAACGGACAAGAGTAATGCTGTCAGGAATTTGTCTCATCCTCTTTCAAAACTGTTGCTATATTGCATTAGCTGCAAGCCAGCGGATAAATGTAGGATTAATGCATATATTATTGTATTCAGCAACTCCGCATTCTACAAGCTGGAGAAGCCTGACAAAACAGTCCTGAGGAAATCAGCAAAGCTCTTGTCCTCACCACAAGAAACGTCCTCCTTGAGGCATTCCACGCTGTGATCCTGCGCGTTCGCTCCCTAAATGTGCGTCATCATTTCTAG
>OLKM01003230.1:0-23350 GCA_900291075.1 Melanogrammus aeglefinus | reverse complement strand
TGTCACTCTCAATGTCCTAAACCCGGAAAGCCCAGAGGTCGCGGATATTTCATCTGCTTATCACCAGCAGCACAATAATAAATCAATGCTCTGACAAAGCAATAAAAATACAATCCTTAGTCTGTGGCTAAGGGACCGGTCAAGTCAACCAGTAAATGTAGTTCCAGTGCCGGTCGTACTACTCCTGCTCGATGACAAGATTTCTTCTTTTACATTCAATAATGATCCGTATTTTATGTTGCTTCCTCTGTGTCTTATTTGTGGTATCTGCAAGCAGTGTTTTGTACGTAACGTAGTCTAACAGAACGCGTTAGGTCAAGCGCGTTTTTTGGTTAGTAAGCGGGGCTTTACTTTATCTATTACCCGATCACGTTTAATGACTGTTTTCTACGCTCCATGTCACACATTACATAACGCTGTTAACCTATATAGCCGTTATGTACGTTAAGGGGACATATATGTAAAACAGCACTTTTTCCTGGGATTTGGGTGAATTGTTGTGGGTTAATATAGGGGAGCTGCTCCCCACGGCATACCAACATTTGAAAAAAAGTCTACACCCTATTTTTTTGAAGTAAGATAAGCTTTCGCTGGAAGCCAGCCCGCCTTCAAGGCTTACCAAATGATGCGACTCAGTTTCAGCGCCCTTCCTAGTAGCAGAAGGGGCGCTCTTTGAATCATGACCTCCCAGTTTCCCCACAAACCCCAGTTCAATCAAGTATACAGTAAGATACGGCTTATTGTGTTGCATGTTTTGCATGAATTCATCATGTCGAGGATTCACAAGACGTTTCTGTTGTTGGCTTTATAAACGGCACAATCCCCTCCATCGGTCCCAGTTAGGACGACAGAGGACGTGGGATTGATTTCATTTTTGAGGCGAAGTTCCGCGGCTACAAGTTGGCAAAAAACTGTTGTTCTGTGGCTACCACTTTACGACTGACTGTTTCTCGCAACCTTGGTGCAGCTACAAACGAAGGATTCAGCTGGTGGAAATCTCTTGATTCCACCGAGGGGTTCCCTTCCAACCTTTGCGTGCGAACTACCTGAGAACGTAAGGGATAATATGTTATAGTATATCAATAATAACTGTTGTTTTTTAGTTAGATTGCGTGAACTTGTGCCTGTTTGTGGCGTGAGTTTTGCCATTTGAAAACGATGATAAGGCTGGGAAAGCACATGAGCTGCAAAGCTACAAGGATACATTCAGGTGAGGCAATTGGCCTGAACAAGAATTATTGTAGGGAAACGTTGCGCATTGTGGGAGTTAATGCAAAGGGGACATAGGAGAGGAGAGTTTGAAGTGACCATCGTGGGAGACTGCAAGACAGTTAACGCGATCTACATAAAGCAAAGTCATTCGATAGACATGGCATGAGTATCAGATTTTTCGTGGCATCCACACGCTAGTGCATGCAATCCAGTCCAAATCGACAGAACGACAGCCTCCCAGCCAGAGAGAGAAGGGAGAGGTATCTAAAAGTACAGGGAGAATGTATACAATTCTTGTTTAATGTGTGAATAGGAATTTATATAGGGGTCTAACGGGTACATGTATTTGTATGAACCGTTTCGGTTACGGGGTGCTCGGTTCTGCGGTACGGAGGGCGTATACGAAACAAGTTTACCATACGACCATATTAGATTCAGTAGCAGGACCGCATGCATGTGTGGAACATCTGCTGCAAGCCACACATGCACAGTTGCGCACACCGTTAGCTGTGTTCGAAAATCGTTCCCTATTCACCTCACTCACTATTCCCTAAATAGTGTTCATGATATAAGTGCACTATTTAGGGAACGAACAAACGGAGAATTCGGACCACTACGCCTGAACATTTCTAAACGTCATTATGCGTCAGTAAATGCCGCCGGGTATTTGTTGTGACGCAGACAGATGCGCCCACATCATATATAACAAACCGGCACTCACGGAGGAAAGCTGGAGGTTGTTATTGATGTTGAATGTTTACATTTCCGTGTTAAAGTTTTTTTTTTAATTTAATTTTGAATGGTTAAATATTCTATTGTTAAAATCCCAAATAATTTGTTGACATTTCTAAACGAAAGCCAGAGACTCAATCATTAAATGTACGTATTCATTTTCGCGGTTATTCAGCTTCTCCTCCGGAATAGCACGACCGCATTGCATTGTGGTATACGGGAGTACACTCAAATTTTGGGTATTTTAAGTGCACTGTATAGTGCATGAAATTAACCACTGAGAATTCGATCACTACTACAAAATGGCGAGCACCCTATATAGTGGTCGGCATTTTCTAAGCAAACTAACTTTGAAACTGTTTAGTGCTTGTGCAATTGTTCATTTGTTGGCACATTAGATTGGGAAAAGATGTTTTCAAAGAAACAGTCGAGATCTTATTCATGTTATTTATCTGCTGAGCAACACCTTGAAACTATTTAGCATTTGCAATTGTTCAATTTTTGCACTATGGACAAAATATATTTTTTAAAGAAACAGTCTGAGCCAATGTTATTCATTTTTATTTCTAAATTTCAGAATCTTGTATTCATATATTTTTTAGCAGAAATTCTAGCTTTGTATTGTCTCTAATGTTTCCTATTGTTAAAAAGCACGAACAACTAACACATTTATATTTAGCATTTTTTTTTTCTTTACGTACCGAAAATGACCGAACTGGTACCTCAAACCGAGGGTACGTTACCGAACCGAGACTTTTGTGTACCGTACACCCCTAGTAATTATATTATCCACCACTCCACAGTGAATATAATTTGTTATATTATAGTTTATGCTTGAATATTTAAATGGACAAAGCCTACACATGCAAGATAAAGTTGACATCTCTTTTTTTCGATAGGCATCAGAGCCATCACTGCATCATTCGAGTTACCTGAACAAGGGATATTGGTTGCAAGACTGAGCCACCTCAGAGACACCATGTTGGCACACAACTCTCTTTGAAGACTCTTCCATCCACATATTACAGAAGTGAAGGATGGTAGTAGGTATTACGTTAACAGTCTGCAGTGCAGTCATGTTTTATTCCTTAGAATGCCCTGCTGTCATAAATATATACTTTCCCAAAATGTCTACATCCAATTCACAGCACAACGGACAAGAGTAGATGGCTGTCAGGAGATTTGTCTCATCCTCTTTTCAAAACTGGTTTGGCTATATTGATTAGCTGCAAGTCCAGTCGGATATAATGTAGGATATAATGCATGATATTTTTGTCATTCAGCAACTCCTGCATTCTACAAGCTGGAGAAGGCGCTGACCAAGAAGACAGTCCTGAGGGATATAGCAAAGCTCTGTCCTCACCACAGACGTCCTCTTTGGAGGCATTCCACGCTGTGATCCTGCGGTTCGCTCCTAAAAATGTGGTCTATCCATTTCTAGGAATGCTGTCCAGGTAAATTAAGTTGTGATTACTTGTTGTGAACATTTTCCTATTTCTTGGAATTATTTTCATTTTTTTTCTTTTTAATGTCATACTCTACCTAGCTGCACTGCATTACAATTGAGAAGTCTGATAGAGGACAGCCACTACGTCATCAGGGGATCTTATGTTCAGACTGACCTTTCCTAAGGCCAGGAAGGGAGAGTGCAGAGCCAAACCAGTGAAGACTGAGGCGACATTCCGTAAGTGTCAACTTTTTCTTTGTCAAAAAATGAACATTTATATTGAACATGAGACAAAGTACTGCAACTCGGGTACTTCAAACACAATAAATAAACAAATAAATACGTGATGTTGAATGATCTAGTAACTAGTGATTCACTTTTGTGTGTTTTGCACAGAGTATGTGGATGATTTGATGGACATGATCATGGAGAAGGTCTTTGTCGACCCAACATCATACAGAGCAGAGATTCTGAAGATAAACATCCCGCCGGACCTCTCTTCCGAATATGAGCATCCAGACAAGGAGGAGGTCATCGCCAGCTACGTCTCCAGATTCAATCAAGGGAGGGTTGTTTGAAGCCTCTGTATCTTCCATGGGCGTCAGGAAACTCCCGGTGTATATGAGGAACAACGCATGATTGGATGACAACCCGTATCTTCCGCCCAAGGAAGCCCCAGCACCAGCTCACAAAACTTCTATAGGCTAAATATCTGTAACGACTGCGAAAATGTAACATTGTTAGTCAACACGTTCTACAATATCAAC
The DNA here is from genome assembly GCA_900291075.1 of Melanogrammus aeglefinus. Lineage (NCBI taxonomy): Eukaryota > Metazoa > Chordata > Actinopteri > Gadiformes > Gadidae > Melanogrammus > Melanogrammus aeglefinus. Next base: position 19,192 of record OLKM01003230.1, on the reverse strand, counting down.
ATCTGTGTCATTGAATTCACTGAATTCTTCACTTATACTGTATTCAGATGCACAAATATTCATGACTGCGTTCAATAAATGTTCATTGTAGCCGTACAATGTTTTATGTGAATTAATGCATAATATGCAGTATCTGCTTATGAAAAAATTGGCTATATGTTAAAATATGATGTGAAATTGTGGCATTGGCTGACTTTATCTAGTTTATTGTGTATGAACAGTCAAGTAGGTTGTTATAGATACAACTCACTGCTCTATCCCCCGTAGTCGCAAAGGGCCGTAGTCAGCTCTGTAAATGTTGCATGCGTTCTGCAGCGAGAACACATTTAGACAAACCGGTTCTACACCTGGATGGTCTATCATAGAGGGAGGCCTTTCATCCAGCTGTTCCAGCCGTCTTGTAACCTATTATGGATAACATAAGGTGAGTATCTGCAGTGGCATGTTATCAGAAATCATGCACTGCAAACATAAGTGTAGGTAATGGCCGGCTCAGACTACACGATTCTCAGACATTCCTCCACGATTTAACATGTCACACTATACGATCCCAGAGCCAGGAAATCGGGCGTTGTCTCGTCGGAAGAACTGGCCACACTACACGATTTCTAGGGTGCGATGCTCTTTACTTTTGTATCATTTCACGTTTACAAGATATTTAGAAAATCAAAGGTTTAGAACTGACATAAATGTTTTTTTACATTTTTGTCATAAAGGTTCCAGTAGTTTTTATATCTGCTCAATGCAGCAACTCCTGACAGTAGTTGCGTTGCGAGTGACATGAGCGATGTAAATATACTGCCGCATTTCAACCAAAGTTGTCTCCATTATGTTGTTTCATTTTCTCTCATTTTCTTCATTAGCATTCTTCTTCTTGCTATTGATCGCCATTCATTTTTGTAGTAGTTACTGTGTTACTCAGCGTAGTGCAGTGAAGTCAGTTGGTAAACACTGAGCTCCTCCAGCTGTTCGTAGGGTGTTCCCTCACGCAACTGGGGGCGTGGTTCCCTCATGATGGCTACGTCATGCGATTCCCCAAAAAATTCTGACTTGCTAAACTTTTCGTCGTGGGGCTTTCGAACGTCGCAGACGAAAACATCGCAGATCGCAAGCATGTCACATTACAAGACCTCGTCTCGTCACCGACCTGTCAAAATCGTGTACGATTCGCAAATTTGTCTGCGACGAAAGAATCTGGGCAAAATCGGGCTGAAATCGTGTAGTCTGAGCCGGCCATAAGGGTTAGGTAGCTGCTAATGTTACCTGAGGCACCTCCTGACAGCATAAGTTCTCAGGCTCTGACTGCATTGTAGTACAATTTCCACATGTGCACCTATACAAATAAATGCATGTATAATGCTAAATAAATAAACCTGGCATACCAGTATTTGCAACCAATAATAGCTCCCACGTCCAAGATTGGTGCGTGCTCTAGGTGGTCACATTTTCCTTGCCTGAGGCTAATGGCCAGTAGCGCTAGGCATTCTCAAGTTTACGACACAAACACATCTGGTTGACATAATTTCACGTTTTGTTAATTTTATTTAAACTACTACTATGACACTTTTTTTCCAAGAGCACCTTACTATGCATACTGAATCACAGGGTCTGTCCCTGCAAGCGTCTGATTCAAGCGTCTGAACCCAACGCAGACAATTCATAATGTTGTAATGAACACGGAAGAGGCAGTGAATGAGGTATTGTTTAGACAGCGATGCAGATGCTGTCAAAGAGTGTGAGAGGAGAGTTGACGGAGAAGATGGTGGTTGACCTAGTTTCAAAGTTTATACCGTTTATACTCTGTAATACCGGGGGTTGACACGAGTGTATTACTCAGTGTGAAAATGTCCACACTGCGGCAACCCTAATGTCTTCTATATACAGTGGAGCAAAAAGGTATTTAGTCAGCCACCAATTGTGCAAGTTCTCCCACTTAAAAAGACGAGAGAGGCCTGTAATTTTCATCATAGGTAAACCTTAGCTATGAGAGACGAAAAGAAAAAATCCAGAAAATCACATTGTCTGATTTTTTTTAAAGAATTTATTTGCAAATTATGGTGGAAATAAGTGTTTGGTCACCTACAAACCAGCACGAATTCTGGCTGTCACAGACCTGTAACTTCTTCTTTAATAGGCTCCTCTGTCCTCAACTCGTTACCTTTATTAATGGCATCCGTTTGAACTCCTTATCAGTATAAAAGACACCTGTCCACAACCTCAAACAGTCACACTCCAAACTCCACTATGGCCAAGACCAAAGAGCTGTCAAAGGACACCAGAAACACAATTGTAGACCTGCACCAGGCTGGGAAGTCTGAATCTGCAATAGGTTAGCAGCTTGGTGTGAAGAGATCAACTGTGGGAGCAATTATTAGGAAATGGAAGACATACAAGACCACTGATAAACTCCCTCGATCTGGGGCTCCACGCAAGATCTCACCCTGTGGGGTCAAAATGATCCCAAGAACGGTGAACTAAAATCCCAGAACCACACGGGGGGACCTAGTGAATGACCTCGAGAGAGCTGGGACCCAAGTAACAAAGGCTACCATCACTAACGCACTACGCCGCCAGGGACTCAAATCCTGCAGTGCCAGACGTGTCCCCCTGCCAAAGCCAGTGCATGTCCAGGCCCGTTCGAAGTTTGCTAGAGAGCATTCGGATGATCGAGAACAGGATTGGGAGAATGTCATATGGTCAGATGAAACCAAAATAGAACTTTTTGGTAAAAACTCAACTCGTCGTGTTTGGAGGAGAAAGAATGCTGAGTTGCATCCAAAGAACACCATACCTACAGTGAAGCATGGGGGTGGAAACATCATGCTTTGGGGCTGTTTTCCTGCCAAGGGACCAGGACGTCTGATCCGTGTGACGGAAAGAATGAATGGGGTTAGTATCGTGAGATTTTGAGTGAAAACCTCCTTCCATCAGCAAGGGCACTGAAGATGAAACGTGGCTGGGTCTTTCAGCATGACAATGACCCCAAACACACTGCCTTTAACGAAGGAATGGCTTCGTAAGAAGCATTTCAAGGTCCTGGAGTGGCCTAGCCAGTCTCCAGATCTCAACCCCATAGAAAATCTTTGGAGGGAGTTGAGAGTCCGTGTTGCCCAGCGAAGGCCCAAAAACATCACTGCTCTAGAGGAGATCTACCAGCAGCAGTGTGAAAACCTTGTAAAGATTTACAGAAAACAGTTGACCTCTGTCATTGCCAACAAAGGGCATGTAACAAAGTATTGAGATGACCTTTTGTTATTGACCAAATAATCATTTTCCACCATAATTTGCAAATAAATTCTTTAAAAATCAGACAATGTGATTTTCTAGATTTATCTTTTTTCATTTTGTTTCTCATAGCTGAGGTATACCTATGATGAAAATTACAGGCCTCTCTCATCTTTTTAAGTGGGAGAACTTGCACAATTGGTGGCTGACTAAATACTTTTTTGCCCCACTGTATCTAGTGCCAGCAGCTAGCATCTAAACTGTACGGGAACCTCAGACAATGATGTTGAAAAGTTCCTTAAAAAATAGAAAGTTTTTCTTTGACTAACCATTCAGAAGCATCCTGCTGAATTCTCAGAGTCTGAGGTTCTGCAGGAGCCTCCTCTTTTTCTTGAGGATCCGATTCAGGTTCGAACATAATGGTTGAAGCACTGAAGCTTCCGTGTCCGCTACTTTCACATGCTACGGTACACTCTCCGTAACCATGGTAAGTTTGTTAGAAGTGTGTGTCCAAATGCAATGGGCGGTAGCTCATTTGCGTTGAAGCTACAACCTCCTGAAACAGCACTTTCTGAAAGGGACTGAACCAGAGGGAATAGCGATAGGCGTGATTTTTTTTTCCTAAAAGTTATTTCAAGCAAACAGCTTCAAAAACATGTTTTTTGAAACTCAAATGCTATGTTTACTTGTTGTGAAAATAGCATAATAGGTCTCCTTTAAATGCGGTGCGTTACTATAAATTGATTGAATAAACTTTGTAATCCAAACGCACCCCTGGCTCCAAACTAGGGATCGACCGATATGGATTTTTTAGGGCTGATACCAATGGCGATTCTTTTTCATCAGCCTTAGCCGATACGCCAATACCAATTTTTTTGAGCCGATAATACCCTGGAAATCCAGAGTTCTCGCGAGAGCACAATTTGAATTTTCTCAGCAAGTCACTCTCGGAACGAGGCATTATACTTGTGTATATTCTGGGCCTCCCCTGGCCCAGAACATTAATCAATCACATCAATGTATCAATATAGGTGGGCCAAAAGCGTTGCTGTTTTACCAACTGGATACGGCAAGGGTCTTATCTATTGGTTACCTCCACTAGTCTGGATACGTCACCCCTTGTATTCTTCTGATTGGTCATAGTGTTATCCAACGTGTGTTATCCAGTGATATTTTCAAATGCATGCTTGGTGCCGCCCCTCGAGTTGGGCCATTTTGCATTACTCATTGCCAGACCCTACAGCTTTCTAGATTTGGGTCTGGATTTCCAAGCTAAGCCTCCCTCAATTTACATCATAAAAATGACACAATGATAACAAATGTTACAATGTCTCGATTAAAAAATGAACATTTATTGAACTGTCTGTAAATCACGCCAAAAAAAAATAAAAAATCAGCACAAAATCGATCCACGTAAAAAACGCAAATACCGATGTCGGTCGATCACTACTCCAAACACAAACTGCTAGTGAGGAGACCGGGTGGGTTAACAACGAGATGAGCAATTATGATTGGCTGAGGCAGTCATGTTTCATGGTAGCCAATCTGAGCCAGTGTTTTATACACAAGCCAGGACACGTGCGCCACACACAGACACATCAAAATGATTAGATGAAGCAGCAGAAATGGCGAGTCCGGAGCAATCTGATGAAAAGTTGGTGTTTTCTGTAGTATTCGGCAGATGTTCCACAGCCTTTGCAACCAAGCAAATTAAATTCAGTTAAAAGTATATCAGGGCTTTGAATGGGCAGTTCAACCATTTAACACATTAAGGCCAAGTGAAGACTGCTCAGAAAAATCTAAATTCTTTTGACATATAGCAAATTTATTTTTGTACAGTAACGCAAATAGTTACTTTCCTGGTAACTAGTTACTTTTATCGTAGTTATTCAGTTACTAACTCAGTTACTTTTTGGAACAAGTAGTGAGTAAATATAACAATTTCTTTTTTAAAGTAACGTTCCCAACACTGCTTGCAAGTATACCCTGTTTTTAAATCACTGAAAACAATGGCCTTTTGTGACTTATTGCCCAAGTCTACACTTCAGAAATAGAATGGGCATGTGTGGTGGTGAGTTGACTGACTTTCAGAGTCCAAGCATCTCTTGCACCCTTCCATCTCCCCCCAGTCAGTCAGTGCTTTTGGTAACACTCCTGTGGCTTCTGTGCGTCTGAACCTGATCACACATTGGACACAGTGGGGCTTTCTGAGGGCCACAGTAGAAGGACTGTTTCTCCAGTCTTTGAACGGCGCCTTGAAGTGAGGCATCCCTTGCTTGAGTCACTTCTCAAGGTTCCCTCCTTTCCACTACGCCGGGCGCTGCTGTTTTAGAGCATAGGACCTGGCTACACACCGCCCTTTGGGTTGGCTCCTGGAAAGCCTACTCCGATATTGCTGTTACGAGAAGGTTTTGGAATAATTCAGAGTATATTATTTACATGATTACTGCAAGCCTCTTACAGACTCCATACTGCTTTAGAGGATGCAAATAATGTCTCTCAGGACGACGGACCTATCTGACTAAGACGCCACTGCTCTTTGAGGGGGTTCGATGTTGGTTAGATGCGTTCTACCCCGTTGCCAGGGTAACCTTTTATCTGAGTAAGTTGAGTTAGGCAGGATTCTAGCAGCATAACGGTCTGCTCTGAGGTACATGAGCAGAGATCTTTTCGAAGTGAATGCTGTCTCTGGGGGGCTGGTTAAAGTGGGCCCTGTCCATAGCTTTGGTCTAATGGGATGACAGCCCAGCAGGGAGCCGTAACACTATCACATTGTCACACCGTGCTTTCATAGCTGTCTTGAGTTCAGCTGATGTCAATGTGTTTGTGAAATGTCCTCCTGTGAAACCTTACCACGGGCAGGCGAAAGACTTCCGAGTTGAAGGGGCTCCCGTCTTTCAGAGAGGAGTGAGGTGGGGCAGAGATTTTAATGGGACTGTGTTTGGTTAGCATCACTGTTTGTTTTGGAAGGCCTGCAGGAAGTGAGGCGGGAGAACAAGTCTACCCTGAAGTCTGCCTCCGCAGACGTGTAGGCCTCTATGGCCGATGCTATTTGTGTTTGTTGTCAAATCTTTACTACACCTCTGAATGAATGAGCTGCCCCCCGCCCCAAACCCCTCTACAGCCACTACAGCTCAGGGTTTGATATGCTTGGGTGTGTGTGTGTGTGTGTGTGTGTGTGTTTGTGTGTGAGATGCGTGTTTGATGTATATTGGGGCAGGGCATGTTTTAAAATGAGAGCCTTGATGTATGAGTTAGCTACTTGACCGCAGCCCAGATATAGAGGAGTAGGGCTGGGGGAGGAGAGAGAGCGTTATAGAGTGGGGCTTGGGTGAAGGGAGATATAGAGGAGTGGAGCAAATGTGTGTGCCGTTCATATCATTCTGTATCTTATCTCTCTGCATTAAAAAAAAAAAACATATGCATGATGCATTGCAGCTTACTGAACAAATGTTGTCCCCTTTCAATTATGTAGAACAGCGAAAATGCACATAGCAGACACCAGTGTGTGGGAAGACTGCTGCTGCTCAGTTTGCCTTTGACCATTTTTGGTTCATCTTTTTAGAAAAATAATAGAAATACTTGGGTATCACTCTTTTAGCATCTCGTCCTCCCAGTGTCCCACTCCTTCATCATCCCGTCCTCCAAGCGTCTCACTCCTTCAGCCCCCAGCCTCCCGGTGTCTCACTCCTTCAGCCCCCCGTCCTCCAACTGTCTCACTCCTTCAGTCCTCCCAGTGTCTCACTCCTTCAGCCCACAGTCCTCCCAGTGTCACCCTCCTGCAGTACCCCTTCCTTTCAGACTCCCACTGTAACAGCCTTTCTGTGAGTAGCTGTACCGATACCAGTCTGCCCATTGCGAGCACTGCTCTCGTTCTCTCGGTGTGCATCCTTGGATGCCAGTATTCGGCAGGTCCGATTATTGTTTGGTTTGCACAATTTGTCATATTTGGCAATACTGGTAGGGCATGTTTCTTTGTGCATAGCGTTTTGATTTACATAAGAGGTTTTCATTCATCAATTTATTATCGCTACTGAGAATCATGCATTGCATTCTAGCCCCTCAAGGCCCTGGACCGTAGGACCCCTGTGTGTCCAGCCCCTGGTAACACCTTGTTTTTTTCCCCCCTCTCATCTGACCAGGTGTGATGCAGCAGAAGGTGCTGGGCATCATCCCATCTGGCACTGCGGGTGGAGCACAGACCTATACCACCTTCCAACCCCGCACGGCCACCCTCAACATTAGACCCAACACCCCGGGATCGCCCCAGCAGGTGAGATCCCCCCCCCCAGGGTGTCAGTTGTCAAGTTTCCATCTAAAAGGTGAAGCAAATAAAAAGAAATTCAAATTAGGTGCGTTACCATCAAGTGGTTGGAGCGGAAAACTGCACACATTTCAGGGCTTGTCTTATCCTTTTGAAAACATGCTCTCTCTTAGGTCCTGATATATTGTGGAATTGCGTTGTTTTCCATCTAAAGTAGCTGTAATGTTTTTTTTGCTCGATGACAGCAAGGAAAAGTTTTACCTCTTCAGCGGTCCACATATGCAGTGGGGAGGTGAAACGTTTCTGTAAGTCTTTACAAGGTTTTTTACACACTGCTGCTGGTATTTTGGCCCATTCCTCCATGCAGATCTCCTCTAGAGCAGTGATGTTTTGGGCCTTCGCTGGGCAACACAGTCTTTCAACTCCCTCCAAAGATTTTCTATGGGGTTGAGATCTGGAGACTGGCTGGGCCACTCCAGGACCTTGAAATGCTTCTTACGAAGCCATTCCTTCGTTGCCCGGGCGGTGTGTTTGGGGTCATCGTCATGCTGAAAGACCCAGCCACGTTTTATCTTCAGTGCCCTTGCTGATGGAAGAAGTTTTTCACTCAAAATCTCACGATACATGGCCCCATTCATTTTTTTCCGTCACACGGATCAGGCGTCCTGGTCCCTTGGCAGAAAAACAGCCCTAAAGCATGTTGTTTCCTACCCCATGCTTCACTGTAGGTATGGTGTTCTTTGGATGCAACTCAGCATTCTTTCTCCTCCAAACACGACGAGTTGAGTTTTTACCAAAAAGTTCTATTTTGGTTTCATCTGACCATATGACATTCTCCCAATCCTCTTCTGGATCATCCAAATGCTCTCTAGCAAACTTCAAACGGGCCCGGACATGCACTGGCTTTAGCAGGGGGACACAGTCTGGCACTGCAGGATTTGAGTCCCTGGCGGCGTAGTGTGTTAGTGATGGTAGCCTTTGTTACTTTGGTCCCAACTCTCTGGAGGTCATTCACTAGGTCCCCCCGTATGGTTCTGGGATTTTTGTTCACCGTTCTTGTGATCATTTTGACCCCACAGGGTGAGATCTTGCGTGGAACCCCAGATCGAGGGAGATTATCAGTGGTCTTGTATATCTTCCATTTCCTAATAATTGCTCCCGCAGTTGATTTCTTCACACCAAGCTGCTTACCAGTCTGGTGCAGGTCTACAATTGTGTTTCTGGTGTCCTTTGACAGCTCTTTGGTCTTGGCCATAGTGGAGTTTGGAGTGTGACTGTTTGAGGTTGTGGACAGGTGTCTTTTATACTGATAAGTAGTTCAAACAGGTGCCATTAATACAGGTAACGAGTGGAGGACAGAGGAGCCTCTTAAAGAAGAAGTTACAGGTCTGTGACAGCCAGAAATCTTGCTGGTTTGTAGGTGACCAAATACTTATTTTCCACCATAATTTGCAAATAAATTCTGAAAAAATCAGACAATGTGATTTTCCGGATTTTTTTTTTAATTTTGTCTCTCATATCTGAGGTTTACCTATGATGAAAATTACAGGCCTCTCTCGTCTTTTTAAGTGGGAGAATTTGCACAATTGGTGGCTGACTAAATACTTTTTTGCCCCACTGTATCTATTTATTATTCACATTGGCCATCTGTTTCATGGACTTATTTAAAGGATACATTGTACATTTTTTATAATTCGAAATTAGTCGCAGGCTTTATACCACAGATACTCTATGGCAGGGTCCTGCAACTGGCGGCCCGCGGGCCATTTATGGCCCGCAAGACATACATAATATCTGGCCCGCCAGATTATTCTGAAGTTATTTTTAAAATAATAATAATGTAAATCGAATATCTATATCTGTTAAATGTAAAGGGCCGGACACAGTGAATTCTTTTTTTCTTCCACAACCGTTTTTGAATTTAAATGTATCAAATCCTGCTACTACTCCCGGAAGTTTAGGGACACACTCGTCACGCGTAAGCTGCGAGGGGCTGAGCAGGGTTTATTGGAACCTATGCAATATTGAATGAAACGGAACCCCCCTCTATAGGCCTATAACAACCATGGCGACCCAACATTATGTATTTTTGTGTGATACTGCAAACTGCAAGCAGACAAAGGCAGGAGCTGTTGAAAAAAGTCCACAAAAGATTTAAGACGCCAATCTCTGAGACTTTGCTATTTAACGCAAGTAGAGTCTCTGTTGAGGCTACTTCGCCTACAGCTCTTCTAACGGTGAGTAGGCCTGGAACGGAGGTTTGTGTTTGTGCGCAGTCAGTCAGCATCCGCGCGTGTGTGTGCGCGCGCAGTCAATCAGCACCCGCCGTGGTGTATGTGTGTGCAGTCAGCCAGCCCCCGCCGTGGTGTCTGTGTGCAGTCAGCCAGCACCCGCCGTGTGTGTGTGTGTGTGTGTGTGTGTGTGTGTGTGTGTGTGTGTGTGTGTGTGTGTGTGTGTGTGTGTGTGTGTGTGTGTGTGTGTGTGTGTGTGTGTGTGTGTGTGTGTGTGTGTGTGTGTGTGTGGTTGGCTGCTTTTTTAGGTGCACACTACTGCCCCCTCTCCAGCATAAGGCCTTTCTACACTGCCAAGCCGGTTCGGTCGAGGCTTGGCATGCCCGGCGATTTCACCGTGTATTCTCAAGTTTCCTGTGTAGAACCGAGGGGGTAAAATTCCCCGTTCCTCACGGCAGGGGATTTCTTGGTTCACTGGAGAAGGCGGGGCTGCGCACGGAGTTTAGACCTCTTTAGAATAATTATCTTGATAAGAATTTGCATGTTCCTGTATTGAAGACTCCCACTTGCAAAAATGAGTTCACGTCTGAGTATAGGCTACAAACGCGATTAGCTATTTACTCGTGCAAAAATGCAGACATATTCTTTATTTTGCTGACCACTTGTTTTTTATCCAGACGAAAGCTTCGTAAGGACAATTCCTCTGCATCTCTCTCGTAGATTGCAGCATCTTTCAATTCTTTGTTTAATACGACTCCATCACCTTCTCTTACATGATCAGCAGCTCGCGGATTTCACTTTCTCCAGTTAGAACTGCTCATGGTGATATCGCTGTCTATATATCACAGGTGCTTTATTCAGAGCTTAAACAATACAAAAGAAAAGAGGATGTCTGCATAAACATCATCGATCAACAGCAAATGTAAACATGTGACTCTGTATATACAGGGCTGAATTCTCAGCATTAACATTTACCTGTTTGACAACAAGTGACGCATCAAACCCCCGTACATCTCTCCCCTCCTCTTCAACCTCCTGTGCCACTGGCACCCCTGGCTCAACTGCTGGTGCTGCAGCTGCATCCCACTCTGTCTCATAGCTCTCACCATGACTTTCACAGAGGTTATGCAGTGCACAACACGTCACCACCATTGACTTTGCCATTTTCCACAACCACACGTCCTCTGCTGAACTTACTGTTGAATGTCTGTTGGTCTGCAGTGAGTCGTCCTGTGTCCTCGAATGGCTTCAGGAGCCAGTCCTGGGAGTCTCCTAGGATGTAATAGCCCATACGAACCCCTCCAATGTTCCTGGTGTGAGATGGAAAGTGGTTTGCCCGGGTGGCAAGCTCCCACAGGGTGGACAATCTCAGGACTCTGGCATCATGCATGCTCCTGCCATTCCAGCAAAGATGTTCCAGAACAGGCCCCTTCCATCAACAACACCTTGCAGGATGATTGAGTGCCATCCTTTACAATTAAAATAATCACAGTGGTACTCTTGAGGTGCTATGATGGGTATGTGGGATCCATCGATTGCTCCAACACAGTGTGGGAGGCCCCACCTGTTCTCATAATACTCAGCCATTTCAGCGAACGTCTCCTGGTCTGGAAACCGTATTTGCTCTGGCACCAACAACGCCTCTGCCGCAGCACAAAAGTCCTGCACGCATCGGCACACAGACGTGATGCTCACTCCAAAAAGATGTCCAATAGATCGATACTCAGAGCCACTAGCAAGCTTCCAAAGTGCAATTGCCACTCTCTTCTTGAAGGCCACAGCTCTACGGAAGTTGGTGTTTTTCAGCTCCATAGCTGGACGCAGTTTGTTGCACAGATGGTCGAATGTTTCTTCGGACATCCTGAAGTTTTCGACCCACTGTGCGTCCGTAAAACCGGGAACAATCACATCCCACCATGCGGAGGTTCGGTTGAACGTCCAAACCGACGGTATGCAGCGTCCTGGCATGACCTCCTAAAACGCACACAAAAGACACCATATTATAGTGCTTCACATCAATTTACAATTTACAATGATGTAATGCTATGCTTGAGATACTGAAAGGCTATAACTCAACTGTTAAGGTTAGCTTACTTTCAAACGACGTTTCTTTGCAGCTAGCCGCCGCTGTTCCTTCTGTATGGTTGTTTGCCAAAATTCCCTTTTTTTTTTTCTCGTATCGCTCGTCTCGACTCTTCCATACGTTCGTGTTCTATTGTCGCTACAAGCCACAGAGCAATCAGCAACAGCAGTACTGCCTCGATGTCGTCCAGTGCTTCCATCGTTGTTTACTTTTTTCTGACCGCGGCATGGCACTTTCTAGTCGCCTGAAGCTGACGTCACGCCTGAACACCTCCGACTCCGCCCAGTTCCAGGCCACGGTTTTGTATGTGGAAAAGCGAAAATTTACTGGTACCGTGCCGTGTAGGGCTGCACTAACCGCACCGAGTAGAGTCGGGACTATTTTGGCAGTGGAAAAGGGGCATAAGGAGACAGTGCAGCAACACCTCTACCCAAGCGCCCGCCCCCCCCACCCCCCCCCCGGAACCGTTGCATTTACATCAGAATGAAACCCAATAAACCGCCAATGTGTGTAGGGTCCGGGAGGGTAAATTGGGGTGCTAGCTCAAGCAGGCAATTTACCTCGGGCAGTGTAAATGCGCAGACCTTTCTACGGAAGCTTTTAACTGGAAGACTCCGCTGGAGAACCAGGCTGACAACTGCACCACTTTTTCACTTTATCTTCATATTTAGGGTTAGGTCTAGGAGTTATTGGGGGACGAGATCAGCAAATAAATTCATTCAAATACCAACCGGATGTCCCCCGCTCGGCTACATTATGAAATAACTTATTTAAATTTTTTAATAACAGCAATTCTTTAGCAATAATCACAATCGCGTTTGCGTTTATAACGTGATCAGGCATGACATTTACATGATTCGGGCATACACTTGTTTAAATGTGCGTCTTTTAAGAGTTATCTAGTGCTTGGTTGGCATATGACTAAGCCAGCTGACGGGCCTGCCTCGCAGTTCCTGATGATCTTTCATTCATCAATTCCTTAAACTAGCCTTTGATAATGTTCTGGCCCGCCACCTACTGGCTGAAAAATAAATTGGCCCAAGGCCAAACTCAGTTGCCGACCCCTGCTCTAGGTTCTATAGCATATAACCACATTGTCTGATTACAGTTTATTCATTTTTCACAATTTACCAGCTCTCGTTTTGAAGGCTGAACAGACAATTTGACTTTACATTTACATTTAGGGCATTTAGCAGACGCTTTTAGTACATTTGTCATAAGAATATTATACCGGTACAGTAAGGATGTTCATAGAACCAAGTGCAAGTACAACAATGGCTAGGCTAACCAATTCCCTGTGTTACAGAAATGATGGTAGCTACTGCAGTTTCTACACAGTAAAGTAATATAATACAATACAACACAATACAATTGCTCGACCACTGTCCACTTAGGAAGCAACACTGATTGGCAATCAATTTCACATGCTGTTGTGCAACAGACAATAGACAACAGGTGGAAATGATAGGCAATTAGCAAGACACCCCCAATAAAGGAGTGGTTCTGCAGGTGGTGACCACAAACCACTTCTCAGTTCCTATGCTTTCTGGCTGATGTTTTGGTCACTTTTGAATGCTGGTGGTGCTTTCACTCTAGTGGTAGCATGAGACGGAGTCTACAACCCACACAAGTGGCTCAGATAGTGCAGCTCATCAATACGAGCTGTGGCAAGAAGGTTTTCTGTGTCTGTCAGCGTAGTGTCCAGAGCATGGAGGCGCTACCAGGAGACAGGCCAGTACATCAGGAGACGTGGAGGAGGCCGTAGGAGGGCAACAACCCAGCAGCAGGACTGCTACCTCCGCCTTTGTGCAAGGAGGAGCAGGAGGAGCACTGCCAGAGCCCTGCAAAATGACCTCCAGCAGGCCACAAATGTGCATGTGTCTGCTCAAACGGTCAGAAACAGACTCCATGAGGGTGGTATGAGGGCCCGACGTCCACAGGTGGGGGTTGTGCTTACAGCCCAACACCGTGCAGGACGTTTGGCATTTGCCAGAGAACACCAAGATTGGCAAATTCGCCACTGGCGCCCTGTGCTCTTTACAGATGAAATCAGGTTCACACTGAGCACATGTGATAGCCGTGACATAGTCTGGAGATGCCATGGAGAACGTTCTGCTGCCTGCAACATCCTCCAGCATGACCGGTTTGGCGGTGGGTCAGTAATGGTGTGGGGTGGCATTTCTTTGGGGGGCAGCACAGCCCTCCATGTGCTCGCCAGAGGTAGCCTGACTGCCATTAGGTACCGAGATGAGATCCTCAGACCCCTTGTGAGACCATATGCTGGTGCGGTTGGCCCTGGGTTCCTCCTAATGCAAGACAATGCTAGACCTCATGTGGCTGGAGTGTGTCTGCAGCTCCTGCAACTGGCCCGCCCGTTCCCCAGACCTAAATCCAATTGAGCACATCTGGGACATCATGTCTCGCTCCATCCACCAACGCTACATCGCACCACAGACTGTCCAGGAGTTGGCGGATGCTTTAGTCCAGGTCTGGGAGGAGATCCCTCAGGAGACCATCCACCACCTCATCAGGAGCATGCCCAGGCGTTGTAGGGAGGTCATTCGGGCACGTGGAGGCCACACACACTACTGAGCCTCATTTTGACTTGTTTTAAGGACATTACATCAAAGTTGGATCAGCCTGTAGTGTGTTTTTCCACTTTAATTTTGAGTGTGACTCCAAATCCAGACCTCCATGGGTTAATGAATTTGATTTCTTTTTTTTTTTTGTGTGTGTGTGATTTTGTTGTCAGCACATTTAACTATGCAAAGAACAGGGTATGTAATAAAAATATTTCAATTTATTCAGATCTAGGATGTGTTATTTTAATGTTCCCTTTATTTTTTTGAGCAGTGTATATATGATATAGGATATCTATGTATACAAACACTTAAAAAAAAATATATCTATGCATATTGACCCTACAAGTTGATGTCGGCAGGGTTATGCGGAATTCAGAAAGACGTTGTCAGTCCTGTGTGTTCAATGTTCGCTACGCCACAGCTCTTTCGAAAATGTGTGATTCCATCTCCCCATTTTGCACATTTACTCTCTTTTGCATAAGTCAAAAACCACCTCAAGCGAGCGGAAAAACTTCTTTGCGAATTACATGCTTTTTATGTGAATTTTGACTGATTCGATACTTCAAAATTTGCATCAAAGCATGACTCCACATCTTCAACCATTGGTTTGTTCCACCCTACCTACCGGTTTGATGTGGCCTAATGAAGAACTGCTGGGATCAACTCTGAGCTTATTGGGGACGGTTCTGGTAAAGTTGTGTCCTGCATCTGTTTTGGATTTGGTAGTGGAAACTTAGTTTGCGCTCATGACAGATGGTTAACACTCAGATTAAATGGTTCTAGCAGTTGCTGACTGCTGGAGGTCAGATCCGGCCAGGAATGACAGTGATCAGAACACCCGTCCAGCAGGCGGGAGCTCTCGGCAAGAACATCCTGCGAACCCCCCTTGTGGTTCAGCAAGGTAACCTCTCCCTCCTGTCCACCTGACTACTCATTGTTCCTCTGTCTATACAGTGGACATATGGTTTTCTGCTAGCAGTTTCTATACCAGTGTATCTGAGGGTCCTGCCAGTGATCCCAACGACCCTCTCCCTAGCTCATGGCGGGCAGCAGGTTGTCACCCAAATCATCCGTGGCCAAGCTGTCACCACAACAGTAGCCAGCCCCGCCCCCACAGGCCAACGACTAGCCGGCCCCCTGGGGATCGGGCAGACCGCCATCCCGCGACCTCAACAGGGCCAGTTCAAACTGACCCTCACCCAGCTGTCCCAGCTAACCCAGGTTTGTGTCCTCCTTAATTAACCCAGGATAGTGTTCTTCTTAACTAACCCAGGACAGTGTTCTCCTTAACTAACCCAGGACAGTGTTCTCCTTAACTAACCCAGGACAGTGTTCTCCTTAACTAACCATGGATAGTGTCTCTGAACTAACCCAGGATAGTGTCTCTGAACTAACCCAGGATAGTGTCTCTGAACTAACCCAGGATAGTGTCTCTGAACTAACCCAGGATAGTGGTCTCCGAACTAACCCAGGATAGTGGTCTCCTTAACTAACCCAGGATAGTGTTCTCCTTAACTAACCCAGGATAGTGTTCTCCTGAACTAACTCAGGATAGTGTCTCTGAACTAACCCAGGATAGTGGTCTCTGAACTAACACAGGATAGTGTTTTCCTTAACTAACCCAGGATATTGACTCTGAGCAAGTCATTTCCATGCTCTCCTCTCCAGAAGCAGCAGGGGGTGGTGGGGGCAGAGCGTCCAGTGGTGGGGGGCATGTCCGGGGGCGTAGCCCAGCAGGGCCTGACGGTGATGGTGCAGGGCCAGGGCCAGACGGCGGGCCAGCTGCAGGTCATCCCCCAGGGGGTGACCGTGATCCCCGGGCCAGGCCAGCAGCTCATGCAGGCGGCCCTGCCCAACGGACAATTCCAGCGCTTTCTATTCACCCCGTTGGCATCCGCAGCCACGCCCACAGGTAGGAGGGATGGTGGGGATCGTTTGGGTCATGACAGGGACAACCGTTTGTGTTTTCTTCGCTGAGGACTCTTTATTTAAATTTTGTGTGCCTTCCCCTTATCAGCTACGGTAGTCTCAGGCCTGCTCCAGACCTCCACCAAGGCCCCAGCCCAGCCAGCTCAACAGGCGGCTGCCCCCGTACAGGCGGGGGCAACGCCCCAGGCCGCGCCTGGCACCCAACCTCTGGTCACGCCACAGGGACAGCTGCCCCCCCAGACCCAGGCCCACATGCCCATCCAGTCCCCCACACCCCTCCAGGTGAAGACGCAGGCGGGCCGCGCCCCTCTGCAGCCGGCCCCCCAGGTGGTGGGTGTGCCCGGGCTGCAGCCCCAGGTATGCCCCTCCTACAGCCTCAAGTGGTGTGTTACCTTGTTGTATAACACTGCACCTGCATGTTGACCTTGCATCACCCAGCGGTGTTTGAGTCTTGGAAGCAGTAGTGAGGCCTCAGAGAGAATAAGGGTGAAGGGTTGGTTATTAAACATGGAGGGAAACTGAATCGCCACTTGACAAAGACAGTTTGGCAAATACACTATTTGCCTTTTATTCTCATAAATGATTAGATGTGTTGCTTTCCTCCTGTACTGGCCCATGCCACAGATTAGAATATCATTTTAGAACATCAAATAGGATTTTCCCCCCCACCTTGAATAGTTGGTTTTGGTTTTGTTGATGCTTCTCGAGTGTCTGAAAGCCCTCATAACATGTTAGCTCAAAACGGTGACAGAATTCCAGTGGTTTTACATGGGCTTTACATTACATGGGTTTCCCACGTAGCATGGAACACCTTCAACCTGGCCCTTTGACTGAAACACAGCAAGCTTCAAAACAGCAAACCACCCTAATAAGTTGGCAACCCTTACTGGTACAATCCCAACAGCTAGTTGTTGGTTTGGTGACCTACCTGTATAGACTGTGTGTGTGTGTGTGTGTGTGTGTGTGTGTGTGTGTGTGTGTGTGTGTGTGTGTGTGTGTGTGTGTGTGTGTGTGTGTGTGTGTGTAGGTGGGCAACGTGGTGACCATCCAGACGGCCTCGGTGCAGGAGCAGCTCCAGAGGATTCAGCAGCTCAGAGAGCAGCAGCAGCAGAAGAAGAAGCAGGCGGCCGAGGCCAAGCGGGAGCAGACTCCCCACGCGGCCGGACACCTGCTGCAGAAACAGGTGCTGGGAGCAGGGGGGTTCTGGGGCCGGTCTAGTATTGTCCAGGGGGTTTGGGTTACATTTACATTTAGGGCATTTAGCAGACGCTTTTATCCAAAGCGACTTTACTTGAATTGTCCGGTCTAGTGTTGTCTAGGGGGTCTGCGGCTGGTCTAGTGGTGTCCAAGGGGGTCTGGGTAGTCTGGTCTAGTGTTGTCCAGAGGGTTCTGGGTAGCCTGGTCTAGTGTTGTCCAGAGGGTTCTGGGTAGCCTGGTCTAGTGTTGTCCAGAGGGTTCTGGGTAGCCTGGTCTAGTGTTGTCCAGGGGGATCTGGGTAGTCTAGTGTTGTCCAGGGGGGTCTGGGTAGTCTAGTGTTGTCCAGGGGGGTCTGGGTAGTCTAGTGTTGTCCAGGGGGGTCTGGGTGGGCCGGTCTATTGCACTGTTCAACTCCTTTACAATTATCAAGTGGGGTGTGGTGTGGTGTAGTGTTGTCCAGGGGGGTCTGGGTGGGCCGGTCTATTGCACTGTTCAACTCCTTTACAATTATCAATGATGGTGTGTGTGTGTGTGTGTGTGTGTGTGTGTGTTAGGTGGTGATGAAGCAGAATGCCGTCATCGAACATTTGAAGCAAAAGAAGACCATGACACCTGCTGAGAGGGAGGAAAACCAGAGGTCAACACACACAATCGCGCACATACGGAAAACACACATGCAAGCGTACACACGGAAATGACAAAGTGTGTGTGCATGCGTGTGCATGCACGCACAGACACAAGTCAGCGGTGTGTGTATGACTGTGCTGGTCTCTGTGACCCTGGCGTGACCACGACCTGGCTCTGGAGTTCAGAATGTCTAAGCTGAGGCCGTTTACAGTCAGATCAAGCTGCAATGAAAACACCACACACACATACGCACACCACACACACACACGCACATTACATCCCAAACAGCTCCATGCAGAACCACACATTTCCAGACCCAGATGGACAGACTAAATCAATAGAGCCAGTAAGTTCTCTGCCCTTGTACATTTGACATCTTGGTTGTACATTTTATTTGCAGTTGGATTTCACGTGTGTACTACGGTATCCTGACTTTACCGAGTGTGTGTGTGCGTGCGCTCGTATGTGCTTATCCTCCAATCAAAAACCCTCTTTTGATTGCTACTTGGAGTCAACATTTTCTCACAAAGTGTCTTGGGGAGACAGACCAACGCCCAGCGAGACATGCCAGGAATTGGCTGGTGCCTGCTGATGGTGGGGGAACACATCTTGGCCCCATGGCTGAAGGAGATGAGATGAGAGGAGGAAGAGAATCTCTTTCTGAGCCTCAGTCTAAACCCCATTACAGTAAAACGGGTCAGACTAGGATCATCACCCCCTCACGTGTGCTCTGATGTTGTCTGTTGTGCAGGATGATCACGTGCAACCAGGTAATGAAGTACATCCTGGACCGCATCGACCGCGACGAGAAGCAGACTGCCAAGAGGCGCCGGAAGGAGGAGGTGGTGGAGCAGAAGAGGAGGAACGCCAATGCCAGCAAGCTGTCCTCACTGTTGTACCGCCACAAGGAGAGCCTCAAGACAGAGATCCTGAAAAAGAGGGCGCTGCTGGACAAGGAGTTGCAGCTGCAGGCCCAGGTACAGCAGAATGTTGCTGCTTCCATCCCCGGGCACTACTTGCCCTGAGCCTGACTGGGTTCTCCTTTGGAAAGTGA
>OLKM01003229.1:0-40821 GCA_900291075.1 Melanogrammus aeglefinus | reverse complement strand
TGTCTGTTCTGTCTCTGTGTGTCTTTCTGTCTCTGCCCATGTTTCTGCCTCTCTCTCTCCCTCTGTCTGTTTCTGCCTCTCTCTGTCTGTCTCTGTGTCTCTCTCTGTCCGTCTCTATCTCTGTGTCTCTGTCTGTGTCTCTCTCTCTCTCTGTGTCTCTCTCTCTCTCTCTGTCTCTCTCTCTCTGTGTCTCTGTCTCTCTCTCTCTGTCTCTCTCTGTGTCTGTCTGTGTCTCTCTCTCTCTCTCTCTCTGTCTCTCTGTGTCTCTCTCTCTCTCTCTCTCTCTGTGTCTCTCTCTCTCTGTCTCTCTGTGTCTCTCTCTCTCTCTCTCTCTGTCTCTGTCTTCTCTCTCTGTCTGTCTCTCTGTGTGTCTCTCTCTGCTCTCTCTCTCTCTCTCTGTCTCTCTCTGTCTCTCTGTCTCTCTCTCCTCTGTCTGTCTCTCTCTCTCTCTCTCGTGTCTGTCTGTCTGTCTCTCTCTCTCTCTCTCTCTCTCTGTGTCTGTCTGTGTCTCTCTCTCTCTCTCTCTGTGTCTCTCTCTCTCTCTCTCTCTCTCTCTCTCTCTCTCTCTGTCTCTCTCTCTCTCTCTCTCTCCCTCTGTGTCTCTCTCTCTCTCTGTGTGTCTGTGGTAGTCCCTCCAGCCCACCAGAGCGAGGGGCTGGCCAGCAGGCCGGGCCGGGGCAGGGTTAGCGTGCTGCGTCCGGGGGAGCCGTCCGCAGGGGAGCCCAGGGTCAGCAGGCCGGGGTCCAGCAGCTCGATCAGCTCAACGTCCTCCTGCAGCAGGACGTCCTGGTCCAGAATGCACCGCACCGAGTACTGGCCGAACACGCAGTCCTGAGGCCCACCGGGGGAGGGGGGGGCACGGTACCATTCAGGGAGGTGCATAGACACTCAATTACGTGAATCTAAATGATGTCAAATATGAATATAGAATGCAGTTCGACATCAGCATTTATCACAAAAAAATAACTTAAGACTTATTGTCATTCAAAAAACACACCGTCAGTGCAAGTATGTTTTTATTTTTTTTACAATTTATTTTTGAAGGTTTTATCCTTTTTATTGCAGGGTAAGACAGACTGGAAGGTATGGGAGAGAGAGAGAGGGGAAGACATGCAGCCAAGGACCACGGTCAGGAATCGAACCCGGATCGCTGCGGTAAGGACTGAGCCTTTAACGGTACCCGCTCTACCCGCTGAGCCAACGGGGCCCACCATCCGTGCACATATTAAACAATATTTCGGTAGCAAAGTGCTGTTTGACGCTAGCCATTTTATTTAAAAAAAAAAAGAGAAGGCATACAAGAAAGGGTTAAGGGCGAGTATTGTTTCACTCTCAACAGTATGAACTCACCCAGCTCCCGCTCCAGAGAGTGGCATGTGGCGGCCTTTCCCATCGGGCTCCACTGCCACAAGGCGTCGGCCAGCCTCCATAGGTGACCTCCCTGCCAATCACACAGAGGGGGGGGGGGGGGGGGCGGCCGGTCAGTCTCAGAGGCCGGATTCAGGGCGACGCTGGTCTTGGATTCGTGCAGGGCATTCCAGGCCACAGTGAAGGTACCAATTGTCTGAACTGGCACGCGTCCAAGGTTTAAATAAAGAACTATTTTACCCAGAATTCCGTTCCAACCCTCCCGCTTTCACTGGGTAACCGAGAAAAACTGTCGAGGCACTCTCTCGCCTTTCCCCGGAAAAAGAAACCCACCACGCAGAGTCCCTCCAAGTAAGAGAGTGCACGTGAGTGCCTGAGTGCACGGATGAGTGCGTACACTACACATGCTTAGACACTCAGCATAACCTGTTGAGTGCCCAGATAAGCACAACGGTAAGAAAACAAACTCAGCAACAAAAAAAGAATCGGAATGCATGTTCCTTGAATCTTCCATGCTGATTGGTGTTAAAAGATCACTCCTCGGCCGGACACACACACACACACACACACACACACACACACACACACACACACACACACACACACACACACACACACACACACACACACACACACACACACACACACACACACACACACACACACACACATCTTAACACTGCTTATTAGCATGTTGTAGGGGTTGCAGCTGAAGGCAGTGCTATTGTAAACACTCTGGACAGACTTGTCTAAACACATGCAGACACACAGACCCCAACAGAGCATCCGACTCCCTTCTTTATAAACCCACTGACGACAACGCATTCCAAGAGGGGGGGGGGAAATCCAACGCAATCCAAACCTTCTCCTTATCATGAATAGGCTTTAGTCGTCCCCTAATCTGGTAACAGTGCTTGGCTTGGAGCCGTGTTGGTGTGCTTACCAGTGGCCCGAGCACAGAAGCACACACACAGAAGTGTGTGTGTGTGTGTGTGTGTGTGTGTGTGTGTGTGTGTGTGTGTGTGTGTGTGTGTGTGTGTGTGTGTGTGTGTGTGTGTGTGTGTGTGTGTGTGTGTGGTGTGTGTGTGTTGTGTGTGGTGTGTGTGTATTCTGAGGGGGTGCATAGGGCAGGATTTGTTTATTAAGGTGTAACGGCCACTCTCACACGTTTTGATTTATTGACTGCTGATTGGCAGAATGGTAGGACACACACACACACACACACACACACACACACACACACACACACACACACACACACACACACACACACACACACACACACACACACACACACACACACACACACACACACGATGTCCCCTGCTGTTAGTATTCTGCAGGCATCCCGCAGTCAATGCCACAACCTTCCGTGTGCCTCATGTCTGTCGACTACTACTGCCTTGTGAACCAAATTAAAAAAGACAATCGGAGCCCAGAGTGGCTTCCAGACTGCAGCAAAACCCAAACGTGTCGAGCATGTGCACTGAAGATATCGCAACGTTACTTCATTGGTATGTGCAGAGAAGACCTTACCTCGGGGGAGAGGATAAACTTAATAGTTGCTGGAATGTTTGTCTCCCAGGGGAAAGGAAGCAGTGCCCTCAGTCGACCTGAATGCATCCTAGACTCCAACACGCGACCCTGCTGGGTCTGTGTTTATTTTGGCCTTTCTCTCACTGTAAGCGACTCCGAAAAGGAGCCTCTCCTAACTGCAGAGGTGCCACCAAGTGCCCACTGTATGCCCTATGCAGTCATTCCATAAAGCCGTAAAGCGATAAGGTCTCCGTCTATGGTTTGCGAACGTGAAGTTGTCATCATTGCACGAATCCAAATCGCTGACGGAATGCCCCGGACCATATTTGATTGGGGTTATCCTCTGGCCTCATTCTGACAGAAGTCCGCTGCCGTTTCTGTCGTAACCTCAAATCCTCTTAAAAAAACGTCATCCATGGGCAAAGTCCCTTTAGACGGCAGCATGATTGCGTTCACTCCGTATTAAAATTATATTAAAAAAGCACCACTAAAGTAAAAAAAACAAAAAGGGTCATTACATAAACATGGCAAACAAAATAAACAAGTTTATGTCTTTTTTAGGCATAACTGCTGAGTGATACATTCTAGGTAGGCCCATTTGCAATAAGTAAATAAAGTCAAATAAATAAGTACAGGGGGAAAGAAAATCAAAACATTGAACTGGCCCCTGCACGAACTCAAAAGTCTCATGTAAATAAAGCTTCAGCACGAACTAGACCCATAATGCAACAGCTGTGGGTCATGGCAGTAGAAAGATAAGCCTGGCGTTGTTTGCTTCAGCAAGGCCTGCCCTCTCTTAATCCAAGCCTCCTCCAGTGCTATCAGCAGGAACACAGGGAAACCAAAACACAGGAGATATGACCCAGAATCCTTCCTGTCTTGACCGGTCCAGTTTTCTCGTTAACGCATGGAAACATTCCTGACGAACGACACGTTCAGAGTAACATCCTGTCGTCTCGAGGTGGCGTGGGCAAAGGAAAGGGGTGGACAAACAGGCCGCATTAATTGCAAAATCCATGGAAGGGCGCATCTCTTTTTTTCTAAGGAAACGTAGGTCTATTTAAATAGTTTCTGAGAGTAAAGAATCCATTTGAGTCAGCCGTTATTTGTGTAATACAGAACAGAGCCTGCGGGCTTAAATCCATCAAATCAGAATTACAGGACCAAAAAGGCCAGCACACACACACACACACACACACACACACACACACACACACACACACACACACACACACACACACACACACACACACACACACACACACACACACACACACACACACACACACACACACACACACACACACACACCAAGTATCCCTTATGTTGTGAATTAACATGGACAGAACCACAACAATGTTTCAGAAACCCTATTGAGCGTTTGAGACCACAGCAAACACCTAAATAAAAACATCAATAACGAAGAACTGACTCACAGAGACAAGGAGACAGCAGTAAAGTCAACGATTGTTTCAGTAATCACAGCAGCTCCGCTTTTCAACTGATACACGAGGAAGGGGACATTTACAGAAACAAAAGCTAAACAAATTCATTTCAAAACAATAAAACACCAAATACCTTGACCTGTCCTGGGGCACATATCCGTGCCATGCCTGTCGCCTACAAGACTGAAGCATTTCACAACAACAAACTCTGTGAGGGGACGACCTGTGTGCATGTGTCACCGAGAGTTTCATTGATGAGTCGACCAGTAAAGCAATTAACTGTCTGTCTGCACCAATAGCCCCCCGAGGGTAGGGCAGCTGAAAACAAAGGGGAGGGTATGGGGTCGTACGAGTGTGTCTGAGTATTGTCTGGAAGGGATGCGCTCACCGAACGCTTCTGGGCGTCTCCCAGGGGAGGAGCTTCCTCTCCATCTCCCTCTTCCTGAGAACCCGTGGGACACGCCTCAAAGTCTGTGTGCCCTAGATCGTGGAGGTACTGGAACAGCGGAGAGTTCTGGAATGAGAGAACGGAGAGAGCACTGTTAAGAGTGAATACAAAAGAGCCAAGAGCGAGCGAGGATGGGAAACATGAGACGGCCAGGTGTCAGGAATGGTGGACGGCGGAGGCGGGGGAAGGCGGAGATGGAGGGAGGAGATAACCGGACCGTTGGGAGTGAAACAGGTTGAGAGACCCAAGTGTCTTAACGGTGGAAACAAAAGTTACTAGTCTGTAGCCTAGATTAATGAGGTAAAGCATGTTGCCATACACACAGAACGGAGACGACACTGTCCCAGGCTCCACCTGCATCCATATCCTTTTTAGTCCACCTGCCATCATTATCCATTTGCCATCCTCCTGGTCTAGGTTAGGTACCGCCACTTATTAGGAACGAAAAGATAATAGCGTCAATGGAATGACAAGCAAGACATACAGACCTGCAGTGGCCTGGATGGATGGATGGATCGTATGTCAAGAACATTTGCATACGATCCTCCTCAACCGACACGAATGGAGTATCTTATACATGTAAACAGAAAGCTTTTTTTTTTTAATCAATGGCAGGCATAACTTGTGTAGAGTCATAACGATACCGCACCACGTCTAACCTGTAATAAGATTCGACAAAAACAACTCACTTCCATTGTCGGACGAAATCAGAACGCATAACGACCCAGTCCCGGTCCAAGTGGATTTTATTGCATTTTATTTCAATCGGAACAGACGCATAGGCACCTCTTCGCCCGAGGTCTGGTGACACTGACCCCCGCAGCAACAGTACGCACACACGCCCAGCTAAACCAGTCCCATGACGACCACGTCTACTTGGCATCCGCACAGGTAGTAGGAAGGAGCCAAATCTGAGGATTTGTAAGGAATCAGGACCCGGTAACAAAGCACAGCCTGTGTGAGATCATCATCGCATGGTTCGTCAGCTGCTAGCTTAGCGTTAGCCGTACGGCTGTCAGACTCGACCCGGGCGCCCCAGCCCATTCAGCCCCCGAATGGGACTCGGAGCCCCGGGTACCATGACAAAGCATTTACTCGTATTGCACCGCATGTACCATAACGACACCCACCTCGAATACCACATCTTCATCCAGCTCCTCAGTCATTGCTTGCCCACATTGGTACACGGACGGTGTAGCATTCTGTGTGTTCGGTGTTGTAGTAGAAGTTGAAGGCTCTCTTTAGCCGCCGGTTGGTCGCCGCAGAAACAAAACTTATTTTAAAACTACATTTCCCACAATGCACCGCCGACCGTCGCTTCTTCGCTAGCGGCGCCTGGTCGGGATGGCGCCCCTAGCGGATGCTGGTTGAGATCCGAGAGGGCGCAAGAGTTGGGGAAGGAAACAACCGTGGGTGAAAAACTTGGGGGAAAATGGGAAAACCGACAAAGGCTCATACTTTACACGTGGATTATTCACCGCTGCGACAGAACAGGACAGCGGGGAAGTGAGCACTGTGTGGGCCCGCGGGTCGTGGGGCTGACAGGGATGTCGACGGAGGATAAACCGCAGGATTCCTCCTCTCCTTTCCATTGAAAGTTGCGTTTTGCTCATGGAGAAAGGAGCAAGTCGAGAGTCATGAGCACAGGTTGGTTTCTCCTGGAGTCAGCCCTGGCGTTATCTCCTGATTTGCTTTTTATTTGCTGGAGTTTTAAAAGCAAAAAGTAGTACTTTTTGTTGCGTTTGCTTTTACATCTGGAAACACGCACATATTAAGGTCTAAACTTAAGCATTACGCATTCGAAGTCCTCAGGTTTTTTTTACGAAGACCTACTTAATTACAGTTAACTCTTAATGATAGCTTTCAAAATATTGAAATGGGATGAGCTCGACCTCAAATTCAGAGCTAATCAAACTAAAAAAGAGTGTTTTTCTAACGTCCTCTTATCGGACGCGGAGCCAGAGGCACATCAGCCCTTTGTTTTAAAAACACATCTGCTTCTCTGTGGATGCAACAAGTAACAGCAGCTCTAGCGCTGTAATGTTGACTTTAGCACTGTGCAAATGTATTGCCTGCTCAAAAACATGGTTGTGTGTGAGTGTAACCAGACGGGTAATCCATTGCGTTTACGGTCTTTCCCCCCCCAATCGCAAGATATGTTTTTTAGTTATTTCTCGTACATCCGCTGTATGACTCCGCTTCTCGTGTCTCGTGTGGTGTGTTAAAGCCTGCTTCCATTCAGTCCTGCTGGCCTTTTTTGTCTGGAAATAGAAAAAGAGGTATTTTAGAAACACAAAACCAAAGCAAAGGAAAGTCCAGATAATCTAGTGCAGGGCCACAGCAAGGATACAGACGTGATTATGCGTAATATGATTAAAAAAGTAACAGAAGAGCATTCCACGCCATTGAATGGTCTGAGAGGAGCTCGTACAGTTAAGTCATCTTTCTTTGTTCATAATCCAATGTTTTAGTTAAGTATGTATATCAGCCAAACTCATATGTGTCTCGTTACCGTCCCCCAAAGTAAGCGGACTATCACAGGATAATTACATTATAATTAATTAAAGCCGTTGTATGAAACGAATGCGACACGAGTGGTGGAATCAACATGCAATACTATTTTATTTATAAGTTTTAATCGTTTATCTCACAATCTGCAATGACCCCGCTTTGATTCATTATAGTCGCTGAACACCCATGCCCGATTCTCGCCTCATTAGTCGCCAGTAACCCGAACGGTGACCTTTTGAACCGAGCCTCATGCAGCTGTCTATTTCTCAAATGACGAAGGCGGTGGCGGATGTCAGCACGTTTGTATCTGCCATGCATTAATCAACATTATTATTTAAAGCATTCAATCTCTCTTATTCGATCCAGGTGTGAAGAAACCTCCTTTAGCTCCCAAACCAAAACTCCCTGCTACCACCAAACCCTCTCCCCCTCCCATCGCCCCCAAGCCAGGCCTGCTCTCCCTAGCTCCCACTGTCCACAACCCCTCTCCCTCCCCTGGTACTCTGCAGAGAGCCAAACCTGCCCTCGCCCCCAAACCATGTGTACTAGTACCCCAGGCCAAACCAGGGGCCGCCCACACCCAGCCCCTGGAACACTCAGACGGGAGCCTCGACCTCCTCAACACCCAGAATGGGACTTCATCCTCGCCGCGGGACAGCCTCTCCGAGTCCTACTACATCCTCCCGGCCTGCCGCCCGGAGGGGCTGGAGTCGGAGCCCGCGTTCCCGCCTCTGCTCAACGGGAACCACGGGAACGTCGGGAATAACGGGAGCGCTGCGCGCGACGAGGAGGGGCTGCACAACGGGAACGCCACTGAAGGACACGTCAGCCCGGTGACGACGGGGGAGGGGGGCGGTGAGGTGGGGGACGGGGAGGAGGGGAGGAGGCAGCAGGAGGAGGAAGAGGAGAAGGGCGAGGTGGAGGAGGGCCGTCGATTGATGGACAGCTTGCACCCCAAGCCCCGGGATAAGCCCCAAAGGCAGAAGCACCTGGCCAGGGGCCGGAGCAGCAGAGAGGGTTGGGGGTCACCGGGGGCCCCCCCACAGCAGCTGCAGGAGCCGGAGCCGGAGCTGGAGGGACGTCTGGAGAGCGCTGTGGGACAGACGGCGGAGGACGGGGCTCCTCAAGAGACCGGACATGAAGACGCATCACTGTGTGTCATCACTGTCGCCGTGGCAACCGCCCGAACCCTCGCCGCTCTGCCCCCGGATCCGCCCCCGGCGCCGAGTTCGACAGAACCCCCCGAACAAGCCCACGACGAGCCCGACGGCCGCCACGCACACACCAACGGCCGCGCCTCTCCCCCCCCCGGGCCGGCGGCCGCGGCCCTGTCCCCGGTCCCGGCCCCGCCCAGCAAGCCCCTCCCCGTGCCCCACCCCCGAAGGGCCAAGAAGCCGGTCCTGGTGAGGCAGGACGGCCTGGAGGGGGGGGCCGAGGGACCCCCGCCAGGCCCCGAGGTGGGGGGGGGTCTGGGGCCCTCGGGGCCCCCGGAGGCTGACGAGGGCCCCGTTGAAGACGAGCCGCCCTCGGAGACCGAGCGAGACCCAACCCCCGCCGACGAGGAGCCCGACGCTCCCGTCCCACCCCCACGCCAGACCTCCCTGTCCCACCGGCACAAGTCCTCCTCCCTGCACGGACACGCCTCCCGCTCCGTCGACCCGCCGCCCGGCCCCGAGCCCCGCCCGCCGGCGGCCGGCAAGCGGGGGGGCGGGGAGGGGGGCGGGAGGGCGGACGAGGAGGAGGACGGCTACGGGGACTTTGAGCGCTACCCCGTGGCCCACAGCCTCCCCAAACAGGCCCGGCAGGGCTGCCAGCGCCCCGCCCTGGGCGGGGGCCAGAAGGCCCTGTCGGCCGAGGGCCAGGACTCCCCCCGCGCCCCCCCCAGGAAGCCCCAGAGACACAGCCTGCCGGCCCCGCCCCCGCCCCCCATCTCCCCCGGTGCGGCCCCGCCGCCCGCGCCCCCTCACGCCGGCGCCCCCACCAGGGACCTCCCGGCGCCGCCGCCGCACTCCCAGGAGAGGGCGGCGTGGCGTTTCCCCCGTCCCAGCGTCTCCTTCTTCAGCCGGCAGGCCCCCGGCCGCAGCAGCGTGCCGCCGCCCCAGGGCCGCGCCCTGCCCCCGCCGAGCCGCGTCCGCCACGCTGGGCGGGAAGCAGCGGGCGCAGTCCTTCTCGGCGGCCGACCTGTCGTCGTCGCGCGAGCCCGCCAACCCCCGCCGCAGCATCTCCTTCCGGAAGCTCCTGGAGCTCCGGATCTCCGTCAAGATGCTGCCCAAGAGGCTGTCCAGGGCGGGGGGGGCGTCGCCGGAGGGCTCCGCCCCCAACGCCGGCGAGGTCAACGGCGGGCGGGAGAAGAGCGGCGGCGGCGGCGGCGGCAGTGACGCGGAGGCCAGCAGCAGCGGCGACGGCTCGGTGGAGTACGAGAACGTCCCGCTGTACGAGGAGATCCCCGAGTACATGAACCTGCCGTTCCACGGGGCCCGGCTTGGGGGCCCCCAAGACAGGGACTCTGAGATCTATGAGGTGCAGGACCCTTACCTCACCGCCCTGGGACACCGCTACGACAGGTACGGAGTCCCGGCCCTAACCCTGACCCCCAACCCCTAACCCTAAGCCCTAACCCAAACCCCAACTCCAACCTTGTGATTTGATTGTTTTCTCTCTTGTGTAATTGCTATTTATTCATCCTCTTTTGGAGACGGCGGCATGATTCATTTAATTTTTCTCTTAGCATTCTTGTCCGCCACTGATATTTTAGCAAAATTGCGTTGTGTGTTCCCACACATCTGGTTCCCTTGCAGCTCGTCAGGAGTGGTAATTGTGATTCATGTGAGTCAATGGGTCCTGTAAGTACACGGTAAACCTCAGAGTCATGTGGGTGTTGTAATTATTGCCTCAAGCCACACCATTTCCTCATTACCGCGGCGTGATCCGACGGACTGGAAATCACAGCATCGTGTCTGACTAGCTTGAGAGTAAGAAAAATACGCTGCTAGTAATAGTAATAACTAATAATGAATAATAATAATTATTATGATTATTAAGGGGAATAAAGGCAGAAATGTGGTGGACATTGTTATGGTCATGGTTGTCAGGGGAGTGTCTTGAAAAGGGAGGAAGGCCAGGATCTGTAAGCCTAGCTGCCCTACCCTGTTACTCTGGCCTAAGGCTTCTCATTTACCATCAACCTCCAGGTATCCTGTGACCACGCTGTGGGAAGCAGAGTGTTGTAATACCGCGTCCCCCGTTAGCCATAGCCGGCGGAGTTGGATGGTTAGCGTTGTAGCTCGCTAAGTAGGCAGGGATAGTGTGTCAGCAGGGCAGTGGTGGTGCTGCAGGTTGGGTTGTTTTTCCTGTGGGTTATTTTCAGTGGCCAGGGCAGGAAACGTCTCTGAATCGCAGAAACGCAGCGCAGCGCCCTACAACAGGGAAAATAAACCTCCAGCAACCACCGGAGTCTGCGTCTCCTTACGCCTGCGTCTCTCTCTCTCTCTCTCTCTCTCTCTCTCTCTCTCTCTCTCTCCTCTCCCTCTCCCTCTCCGTCTCCGCCTCCGTCTCCGTCTCCGTCTCTGTCTCTGTCTCTCTCCCTCTCTCCCTCTCCCTCTCCCTCTCCCTCTCCCTCCCTCCCTCCCTCCCTCCCTCTCTCTCAATCTTTGTTATTTTTTTTACTTTCCTTTTCCTTCTCCCCGTACCCATAGCCTCCCCCTGACCTTTGCGCACTGGCAACTTTAAGTGATGCCCTTTTTTTCCCCCTCTCTGAAGTTGTTTATATTTTACCCACCATACTCTTGTACTGCTCAGTCTGACCACAGGCCGAGTTATATCACCCTCGGCACAGAGGCGTAGGACAGAAGGTCAGGGTACACCAGGGGCCAGTCCACTGCTTCTTGGTCATGTGCCAGTGAGTGTGTTTGACTGGGTTCCTGAGCCATTAGGAGAACCTTTGGGTCGGGTATTGGTATGAGACTAAATGTGGGATTCAGTATGAGTTAGTATTGGAGTCGGTACGAGAGTTAGTATGGGAGTCAGTGTGAGATTCAGTATGGCAGTCAGTATGAGTTGGTTGGGAAGTCCATATGGGTTAGTATGGGAGGGAGTCAGTATGAGAAGAATGAGTTCAGATTAGAGTCAGTATGAGAGTTTGTAGGGAGTCGGTATGAGTTAGATTGTGGAGTTTGTACGGGAGCCAGAATGAGTTGGTGTGGGAGTTAGAAGACTTAGTGAGGGAGTCTGTGGGTATGGATGCCAGTCCCGGAGCCAAGACGGGGGGCCAAGTATCGGAGCCAGTACGAGAGGGAATCGGTAGTGTTTCCCAGGCGTCGGAGACCGTGAAGTTTATGTAACCAGCCTGTGGCGGTAAACAAGCGGGGCTCTGTGTCTGACCCAGTGCGGTTCGGATTGTGCCGCTCGCCTGAGGAGAATTGAATGGACCAGATAGAGGGGGGCATGGGAAGACACATAAGGAAAATAAAGAGGGTTGGCCAAGTGGAATGGAAGAAAGGCTGCTAAGACAAAAATTGAAATGACCTCTATCTTCTGTCTCTTGACATTGTTGTGTGTGTGTGTGTGTGTGTGTGTGTGTGTGTGTGTGTGTGTGTGTGTGTGTGTGTGTGTGTGTGTGTGTGTGTGTGTGTGTGTGTGTGTGTGTGTGTGTGTGTGTGTGTGTGTGTGTGTGTGTGTGTGTGATTGTCGAGTGAATCCCTACTATTGTAGCACTCATTGATTTTTCATTGTGAGGCGACAGGCAGATCAATTCAATGTACATTTACATCTGCACTTAGCGGGCGCTTTCATCCTGAACAAACCATGTACAACAAAAGCATACATTTTGCGACTTGTGTGTATTTTATGTTTCCTGATATGTTTAATTAACTGTGTCTAATCTTGACTGAAACGGACGGGATCTTGTTTCTCTTTTAGCGGCTGGTTGGGACAGGATGATGTCCATTCCGAAGAAGACGAGGTGCACAGCTCGGATGAAGATGACGCCAGCTCCTCTTCGAGTAAAGAGCATCACGAAGTGGTAGACAGACAGGTAACATACTCTCTCCCTCTCGCTGTCTCTCTCTCTCTCTCTCTCTCTCTCTCTCTGTCACTGTCTGTGTCTCTCTCTCTCTCTGTCACTGTCTGTCTCTCTCTCTCTCTTTACTCACCCTCCCCCCTTTTCAAACACACACACACACACACACACACACACACACACACACACACACACACACACACACACACACACACACACACACACACACACACACACACACACACACACACACACACACACACACACACACACACTCACATTTGGGTTCACATTCTAAGTAATTGAGCACATCCACATAAACAGAGTTAATCCTTGTTGATGAAAGCAGCCTGATACAGCAGAGTGGAAATTCATTATAACCTGTCCATCAGAGAACAATGGCCAAAGAGCTGTAACTAGAGCTTTGGAAATGTGTGTGTGTGTGTGTGTGTGTGTGTGTGTGTGTGTGTGTGTGTGTGTGTGTGTGTGTGTGTGTGTGTGTGTGTGTGTGTGTGTGTGTGTGTGTGTGTGTGTGTGTGTGTGTGTGTGTGTGTGTGTGTGTGTGTGTGTGCGTGTGTGCGTGTGTGTTAATATTTCCACACGAGCAGGGTGCAAACATAGCTGGCTGTGAGAGTCAGAAATAGCCCATGTCTAGGCTTTGCCCCATCTGACCGACCCTTACAATGCTGTCACACACACTCACACGTAGAAGAACAAACATGTGCACACACACACACACACACACACACACACACACACACACACACACACACACACACACACACACACACACACACACACACACACACACACACACACACACACACACACACACACACACACTCTCAACATATACACACACACACACACACTCACACATACACAAACACATTCAAATACATGCACACACATGCAGGCAGTCACATGATCACAGGCCCTCTCACACACACACAAACACACCCACGCACGCATGCATGCACACACATACATACATACACACACAGGCACACACACACACAAGAAAACACATGCACAGACTAAGAAACACACACATCAATACACACACACACACAGTCAGAAGAACACACTTGCATTCAGACTCACACACACACACGCACATGCACAGACCCTCTGCTGTGTGCAGGAGGCCCTTTCAGTCACCCAGTGCCAAGGTTGGTGTCCAAATTAAGACCGCCAGAGAGGGCTAACCCATTACCATTCCACTACACACACACACACACACACACACACACACACACACACACACACACACACACACACACACACACACACACACACACACACACACACACACACACACACACACACACACACACACACTCAGAGCGGGAGAGAGAGGGCAGACTGGGCAGACTGGGCAGGGTGCTTGATGAAGCTGCTGCTCCACTTCTCGGGGACCCAGTTGCTGTGGGACGGGGGACTGGCTGCTTGTTGTTTTGGAGGAGCCACATTGTCCCGCTGCTCTATGTCTGTCCAGCGCTGAGGGGAACCATGGGTCTGTGTACGGACTCTGTAAGTGGGGGGGGGGTTCTGTCGATGCCAATAACGGCATGGAGATGTGTGCTACAGCTTATTACACACCCGTACGCTAACCAGGATTGGTATGTGTTTGTGTTTTTGTTTGTATTCCTCTGTGTTTGGCGTGTATGCTTCGTGTGTTTGTGTGTGTGTGTGTGTGTGTGTGTGTGTGTGTGTGTGTGTGTGTGTGTGTGTGTGTGTGTGTGTGTGTGTGTGTGTGTGTGTGTGTGTGTGCATGTGCGTGTGTGTGTTCCGTGTGCAGCAGGAGGACGAGATGAAGAGGAAGAAGGTGGTGCACATTGCCCAGGAGATCATGAGCTCTGAGAAAGTGTGAGTGAGCTACAGACCAGCGTCCCCGACCCTCGCCTAAAGTCTAACGGCGGGCTTGCCTGTGATGTGTTGAGTCATGTTGTGTTAGGTTGTGCTGGGTTAGGTTGTGTTATCTTGTGTTATGTTGTGCTGGGTTAGGTTGTGTTATCTTGTGTTAGGCTGTGCTTGTTTGCCACTTGGTTTTGTGTTCGGCATTGCATTGCGTCAGGCTGTATCGCTCCGTGTTGCGTTGCATCGTTTAATTGTGAGTACGTTGCGTCGTGTTTTGTGTGTGTTTGTGTGTTGTTGGGTGGTGTGCTGAGGGGTGATTTGAAATTGTGTTTCTTTTTTGTCTCTCAACAGGTTTGTGGACGTTTTGAAGCTCCTTCACATCGTAAGTGTCTTATCGTGTCTTACCTTAGTGTTATTATCGTACTTAAAATTAACTATCACTCTGTAAATATTTGGTCCATGTAACGAGTCTCGCACCATATCTCGCTTCGGGGCATATTTGCAGTGCACCCAGAACAGCTCATCATCAGTTTATTGTATTCATTGGCAGAATAGTTCATCGTCTTGGAGCTGCTATGCTGAACGGTCATGTAAATCAATGAACCACATCTTCGATTGATACTTGATGGGACGGATGTAAGGAGTTCTCCCAGTTTCTCTTTAGTTTGTGTGCCTGTGATTCGGTGTGTGTGTGTGTGTGTGTGTGTGTGTGTGTGTGTGTGTGTGTGTGTGTGTGTGTGTGTGTGTGTGTGTGTGTGTGTGTGTGTGTGTGTGTGTGTGTGTGTGTGTGTGTGTGTGTGTGTGTGTGTGTGTGTGTGTGTGTGTGTGTGTGTGAGTGAGTGAGTGGGGAAACACTGGGGCTCTTGGTTAACTACCCCCAGCTACCAGGGCTTATATCCTTTCATGTGTGGAAACAGGTGGCCGTGTGTTGATAATGACTGTGTGTGTGTTTTGAGAGTGAGTGAATGAGTGTGTAATTGGGTAATTGAGTCTGAACAGAGAGGCGGAAATTGAGATGGTAGGTCTGGGGCTTCTGGCTAGCGTGTCCGAGACCTCCCCAGTGAAAGCCGGGCTTTGTTAAAGGGAAGCAAACTACTATTAAGTGTTTTAACTGTACATACTGGTGGTCCACAACATGAGCAAAGTCTCACGCATGTGTTTCCTTTGCACACCATGATAGGTTTGTGTTACAAGCTTCCTTGAGACAATAGCGTTGATGGTATCATCCATATCATCAAAAATAGCCTAAACTAAAGTCGTTCGTTGAACTTTATGTTACTTTCTGAGACATTGAATCAGGCCACAACTCAAAGCAATCTGAGCTGTGCCGGCTCTATCCTTCCCATTCCACACAGTGTACACACCATGCTCTCATTGGTCAACCGTGTGACCTGTGACCCTTTGTGACAACGGACCCCAGGTGAGCGGGTTCAAGGGCCCCGGGTCCCCGTTCAGAGGCGTGTCAGAGGGCAATCAAGCCCTCCCAGCTGTCTGGCTTCCTTCAGACGAGGCTTTTAACTGAGCCACCGCACGGATTAGCTTCCAGCGTTGTCCCTGGGTGGGTAGGAAGGGGAAGGGGGGGGGGGGCGGGTGTGCCGGGGAGTCATTCATAGAAAGAGGTCAGATGACATCCCTCAACAATCGGCTGCGGGCCGTCCACACAGCAGCTGCTTCCTGTGTGTGTGTGTGTGTGTGTGTGTGTGTGTGTGTGTGTGTGTGTGTGTGTGTGTGTGTGTGTGTGTGTGTGTGTGTGTGTGTGTGTGTGTGTGTGTGTCCGGGTGTGCGTGGGTGTGTAAAATAATGGTGGTTGGGTGAGCTGTCCACCGATCACGTTTCTCCTTTGATTTCTTTCCCCCTTCACGGATCGCTGGAATGTCAACGTTTTACTGATTTCTTCTTCTTCTGTGGTTAGCCGGCGCCCCACGGGTGTACTCCCTTTGTTATTGGTGGTGGTTTGTCTGTGATTTCACAAGCCAGGCCGGGAGGCTACAGGAGGGAGTGTTTGCTTCTTTTTTTGTTTTGTTTTGTTTTGGTCTGAGCTGTGTGTCTTGACTAGATAATGTGCTTGTTCAAAAAGTGTGTGTGTGTGTGTGTGTGTGTGTGTGTGTGTGTGTGTGTGTGTGTGTGTGTGTGTGTGTGTGTGTGTGTGTGTGTGTGTGTGTGTGTGTGTGTGTGTGTGTGTGTGTGTGTGTGTGTGTGTGTGTGTGTGTGTGTGTGTGTGTGTCACGGGTGGGGTCTGTGTGTGACTGTGACTATGTTTCCTGGAACATTTGAATCCTCCCTGGTCCTCCACTTCCTTCCAGGTGGATGTGTGTTGGCTCGTGTGCTGACTCAGCTCACCGTGTTTGTGTGTGCGTGTGTGTGTGTGTGTGCACGTGTGTGTGTGTGTGTGTTTGTTTAGTAAGCTGCAATTTATGGGGTGACCCACTATCCTGTCTGGAATTGTGTGTGAATGTACACACGTGTGGTTTGTGTGTGTGTGTGTGTGTGTGTGTGTGTGTGTGTGTGTGTGTGTGTGTGTGTGTGTGTGTGTGTGTGTGTGTGTGTGTGTGTGTGTGTGTGTGTGTGTGTGTGTGTGTGTGTGTGTGTGTGTGTGTGTGCGTGCTCCCACCTCTCTCTCCTGCTACATGCTCACACATCCATGGCTAACACCCTCCTGCTTGTGTTTGTGTGCGTGCAGGACTTCCGTGACGCCGTTGCCAAGGCGACGCGTCAGAACGGAAAGCCGGTGGTTGAGGAGAGGGTTCTGAGTCAGATCCTGTACTACCTGCCCCAGCTCTACCAGCTCAACAGAGACCTGCTGCGGGAGCTCGAGGACAGGGTCGCCCACTGGTACATCCCATAATAGAGATAATATATATTTAACAATTATTCGCCGAAGAGGGAGCTATTCCCCACTATTCACAGAGCCTGAGGTGAATAATTGTTTCATTATATATACCACCTGTAAATACTCCAAAAATAAATTAGATAACACTTTTTGCCAGGATTTATTTGTTTTTATTCGCGGTTTATTTCTTTTTATGATCGTGACGTGACAATTTTGCGATGAAAACAATAAGTTTGACATCTCACTCATGGGATATTGCCAAATATTCCGACATAGCGAACCAATCAAATTGCGGCATCATAGGAGGTTCACGTCTAGCATATACTAAATATATATATTACACAGACTTATCATCACACACAGGCAGCTGTATGGACACGCCCTTTCCTTATTGATTGTCAAATGTGTGAATGATCAATTATCAGCCAATTAAGACAATCATGATGCTGATGCTACTGGCCCTATGTTTTGCCATTTTCAAGACAAACTGAGGAGTTATAGTGTGCCCTCTTGTGTTCAAAAATAATAACAGCATATAGACGCTCCAATGTCTTGAATGTATTCTTGCGCCATCAAAATCCCAGCCATCGCTGACATCCCTGTGTTTAGCTACACACTGTTCTGCCATCAACTCGTAGTGGTTTGGTGGAACCAGGACTCTTATGTGATGGATACCTGCGTCAACGGACTCCTTCCCTCCCCTTCAGGGCGGATCACCAGCGGCTGGCAGACATCTTCGTCCAGAAGGGGCCCTACCTGAAGATGTACTCCACCTACATCCGCCAGTTTGACAACAACGTGGCCCTGCTTGACGAGCAGTGCCGGAAGAACCCCGCCTTCGTCGCCGTGGTCCGAGAGTTTGAGGTGAATTTGAATAATATACTACTGGATATTAGAGTGGGTAGCCCCGGACCATTCTGCCACCAGGTCTTTGAGTTCACCCTGCAGAAGGGTCTGGAGAAGAGCAATACATTTCTTTCAGCTTCCGAAACGTTTTTAAGGGAGCCAATCACCAAGCTAGCTTTTCCCCCTGGCGCGCTTATTGGCTGAGTTTAACACAATGACGACAGTGAAGCGTCGCCATGCAGCCAATTGCGTACAGAGTCAGTTGAACTAGGCCTGTTGATCACGCCTCTTATGCTGAAAAATATGACAGCAGCCTCCCCAGACCAAGCTCAATCTACGATTGAGCTTGGTCTGGCTACAGCCAGGCTAACTGAATTTATTAATGAATATACTACTACTATTAATGCTCTAGCCGTTCAACTAGGACAAATAGGTAGAATCCAGGAGCTAGCAGGGCTTCTGGCTTCTACGCAGTTGTGTGTGTGTGTGTGTGTGTGTGTGTGTGTCTGTGTGGGTGTGCATGTGTGCGTGCACGTTTGTGTGTGTGTTTGTATGTGTGTGTTTGGGTGCATGTGTTCTTGCACACGTTTTTGTGTGTGTTTGTGTGCGTGCACAGTTGTGTGAGTGTGTGATGGTGTTCCAGCTGTGTAAATAACGACTTGATGGACTTTGTTGCGTTTTGTTGTTGCTCCCAGACGAGTCCACGCTGTGCCAGCCTGGCTCTGAAACACTACCTGTTGAAACCGGTGCAGAGAATACCCCAGTACCAGCTGCTGCTCACAGGTACACACTCAGGGGACAACCTCTGGTTTTAGGCCATGGCACACGAAGAATCATACCAGCAAACCTCCAGAATGGTGGACTGTTTTGCTTTTTGAGCCACTTTTACGTCGCTCTCGTACCACCTCTCTCCCACTAACCTCATCTCCAGGTCAGAAGCAGGATCAGCCCTCAGACGTATTGGCAGCACATGAATGCTAGCTCCGATCTTTTATCTTTTATGTTGTGTTGACTTATTCATGGTAGTAGTGAGGCAGTGACCTCCTGATGGACGAGCTGCATAGTAGCAGAAACATTCAGACTGCAATATGTTTGATGCATAATATTGAAATAAATAAATGGTCGAGGCCCCTTTTGGCGTGAGGTTCACAGTTGCTCTACACTTCTAAATACGCTCTAAATTCACCCGTGTTTCGTTTTCATGTAGATTATCTGAAGAACCTACCAGAAGACTCTGAGGATTATAAAGACACGCAAGGTGAGAACACATCCTCTTCTCCTCGTGTGTGCATGTACACCTTATCCTAGCACTTAACCTTAATGAACAGACACAATGTTCACAGCACGACAGCAGAATTGTGGTCGTTCAAAATGATTGTGATCCAGTGCAACCCTGATTAATAAAAACGACAGAAGAGATTACCCTGAAGAAATGTTGATAGGACGACTTTTGCAACTGCATCTGATTAATAGTCAAGTTTGTCGCAATTCATGTGAAAATTTTCCACACGTTCCCAAAAATGCTGCAATCAATTCCATGAGATTGACAATAAGGCACATTCGGTGTTACTAGAGTTGAGCTTTTTATCCCCCGGAGATGATTTCCCCTAACTGTTGTGTCGTCCACGCCAGCTGCCCTGAGCATCGTGAAGGAGGTGGCCAACCACGCCAATGACATCATGAAACAAGGGGTAGGCAGGCCGCTCGGACTGTGTCTCCGCCGGTTGATCTAGTCTCTCTCTGATTGGTTCTGAAAGGTCCACTCGATTAAAGGCCATTGTTGATGAGTCTGAGACATTTTAATTGAGCGATTTGTCAGAGAAATAATCCGCTCGAGGAAAACAAATCAATGGTTGCAGTCCTGATCCCATTTCCACTGAGTGACTCTGTTTCTGTTTCTGCAGGATAACTTCCAGAAGCTGATGCAGATTCAGTACAGTCTGAACGGACACCACGAGATTGTGCAACCAGGCAGAGTATGGCTTTAAACCATTTGTTACTCCTTTAGGCCTTATGAAAGCATAAGATCCATTTTAAAACATTGATCATCTTACACAATACCTTCTCAACCAACCACATCACTATCTACTATCTACTATCTATGATACCCACGTTTATGACCGCTGAAGAGATGCCCTGTTACCCTCCCAGGTGTTCCTGAAGGAGGGAACCCTGATGAAGCTCTCCCGGAAGGAGATGCAGCCTCGCATGTTCTTCTTGGTAAGAGGAGTCTGGCTGATGTCTTTAGGATATGAAGCGGCCCCATGCTGCAGCATGCATGCACGATACATACATACACTACATACGCTCACTATTTAAAGCCTTACGGTGTCTTTAAAAACGCTGTTTAATTAAGCAGTAATGGCGGTAGTAGTACTAGAAGATAATATCTAGAAATGCACCCACTTTACGCCAAAGAAGTACCATTGTGTTTATGAGTGTGTGTGTTTGTGTTTGTTGACCTGGTGATGTCCTCGTTGTGTGTGTCTGCAGTTCAACGACGCGCTCATGTACACAACGCCAGTCCAGTCGGCCCAGTATAAACTCAACAGCGTGCTCTCTCTGGCTGGGATGAAGGTGAGGACTGACCAGTGTCACTAAGCTGCTAACATACAGTGGTTAGCCGGGGACTGTACAGCATATTATACTCCCTTTGTTTTTATTTCTTTATTGTTATTAGTTATAATTGAATATTGTTGCGTGTGTGTGTGTGTGTGTGTGTGTGTGTGTGTGTGTGTGTGTGTGTGTGTGTGTGTGTGTGTGTGTGTGTGTGTGTGTGTGTGTGTGTGTGTGTGTGTGTGTGTGAGATTGCGCACAAGTCTAAGGAGGAAAGTTTCATACTTCCTGACATGGTTCCGGACAAGCAGAAAACAATTGTATTATGAACTCCGGTTTCCTGTGTGCGTGTGCGTGTGCGTGTGTGTGTGTGGGTCTGTTTTCAAGGTGAGCAAGCCAAGCCAGGAGGCCTACCAGAATGAGCTGAACATTGAAAGCGTGGAGCGCTCGTTCATCCTGTCTGCCAGGTGAGCATGGTTTCTCAGCCTCCCACACACGCCTACTAACACACACTGACTCGTATTCTCTTAAAGCTAGGGTAGGCGATTTTTTTACTGAAATATTTATAGCAAAAATGTCATAATAGCCAGTCAGCTATATGTAGGCGAAGTGCTCTGAGAATATCTGCACATCACTTTGCTCTCCCCTGCCTCTGTGTGCCCCCCCCAAAAATTGCCACCGCTCATGTACACTTTGACCAATCAGAGCGAGGCTCCGATTCTCCGTTCTTATTGGCTGTGGGACTGTCCGTCAACTTGGCACCGACGTTCGTGCGTCCCTGCGTGAGCGTTCACGAGCCTAGCAGCTTATGCTAACAAATTACAGTTGCACTTAGTTTGCTAACTTGCTTGGCTGATACAGCTACATTTCTACCAGCGCAATTACAATGATTTTAAGATAACATACATGGTATGTCTGTGAGTAAGATGTTGATGCTATATATGTACTTTATGCAGTTATCAGCACTAATGTTTAATTACCTTGGAATCGGACATGGTGTTTCGACTTCCTATCAATGTATTGAATTCACATGAACGCGCATCACTGACGTTCAGAGGGAGGAGCTACAGCAGGTAGCGCGGGGGAGGGAGGGACCAGAGAGAACCAACGGAATCTCAACGGCTGTTTTCCCCAAAATCGCATACCCTAGCTTTAAAGGTGAAATATTATACCACCAGCCGTTTTCAAAATCGGCCTCTTGTGACATCACAAGTGGGCGTGTCCACCTAGATGTGTGCTGGATAGATCAGTCCACCAGCCTACCCAGTGGACTGTAGCAAACGTTGCTCATCTATCCATCATACATCTATGTGGACACGCCCACTAGTGATGTCAGAAGAGGCTGGGTTTTAAAACGGCTTGTAACAGCTAATCACACTGACACCTGGTGGTATAAATATATCCCCTTTAATTCTGAAATGCGTCAAAACGTGGCTGGTTATTTTGAGTGCCTCAACGCTGCCCCCTGCTGGCTGTTCTGAGAACGCGTCTCGTCCGCCCCCCCCGCGCAGCTCGGCCACGGAGAGAGAGCAGTGGCTGGAGGCCATCGCCAAGGCGATAGACGACTACACCAAGAAGAAGATCACGTTCATCTCCAGTCGCAGCCAGGACGAGGTAACGCGCCCAGCCTAGCGTTTAGTGTCTGAGGTGTTCCTGGACAGCAGGTCTGGATCACTGGCTCTGAGGTTCAGCATTAAGGGTTGTGTCAGCGATGTTGGTCGACGTCACTTCTGTCGGTATTTGAAGCGAGATCCCAAACAAACAGAGCCAGCTCATCCCTCCCTTCCGTGTTTCGTGCATCCAGTAAAAACTATCATGAACGCAACGCAAAACCCCACAACACCCACCTCTTTTCGGTGATTGGTTGGAATGCTAATTCTTTTGGTTTTGAGTGGGTGGTAGAACCGTTTGTTTTTGTGCACGATCTCGGAGCGCAGGCTGCCTTCAGAGACGTGTTTTTTTGACGGCCTGCTTATGGGGCGGGCAGCTAGCGGATCGTGAGGAAAGATCAGATGAACGTGATCATTTATGTTTCGGCCTAGGCTCAACCTTTAACACCTAACCCACCAGCCAAAGGTTTTTATTTTCGATACGTGACATATTGGCAAGTGAAAACATGCAGGGATACATTCAAAACAATGGATTGACAGGTCGATTTTCCCGACTAGAAGACCAAAGCACAAAATTCGAAATGTTGATTTTGGGCTGTAGCGGTTCTGGAGAGCGGAGCCCCGACCCTGTGCTGTGTTTCCTCCTGCAGCCGGACGTGGTTCCAGACATCGGGGCCCCGCTGGGTTCCAAGGCCCCCATCTGGATCCCAGACCTGCGTGCCACCATGTGCATGATGTGCACCTGTGAGTTCACCCTCACCTGGAGGAGACACCACTGCAGGGCCTGTGGCAAGGTGACCGCTGCTCTCCTCTCTGATCCTCAGTAGCAGCGAGGGGGGGATGTCTGTGTTTAACGTTTAACCGTCGAACTTTTGACCAAGTCAGCTTTTTTCAAAAGGCTTTTTATCCGGGGGTTCTGGGAACTGACTGGGACACATGTTTTTGCAGTTAACTTGAACATGTTATGTCATGTTAAAAATTATTTCCCAAGCCAGATATTTAAAAAAAAAAAAAAAGTATTTCTGTATATATTTATTTCTGGTGATTATTTTCACCATCTTGGTTTTGAGGTACGAGGTTTAAGTGTTTGTGGGAACAAAGGGGAGCCTGGGCTTCTGCCGTTGGGTTCTGAGCGTTGTTTCACCTCACGTGTCGTCAGGTGGTGTGTCAGGCCTGTTCCACCAACAAGTTCTACCTGGAGTACCTGAAGAACCAGCCGGCTCGCGTCTGCGACCACTGCTTCACCAAGCTGCAGGAGAACAGTAAGAGATGAGGGGTCTTTGGCCGCACGCACATCTGCTAGCAAAGTAGTGATTTCATTAAATGATAATCATGTCTAATTTTCCCGTCGTCTAGGTGACCGCTGTGCCTCGGCTTCGGTCTCTCCGATCGGAAAATCTGCAGCGTTTTCGTTTTCCAGGAAACACAAGAAAATCCCGGCTGCACTTAAAGAGGTCGGTCACGAAGAAATGCGGACACATCCTTTTGAAAACACGGGCATCTGATTCAGAATCTCTCCACCCCAGACCCATGGAAACACTCGGTCCAATCGGATCTGATTGAGGTTTGATTTTTACATGTTTAACCTTGCGGGGTTTTCACCTGTCCTCCTCTAGGTTTCTGCCAACACAGAGAACACCTCAATGAGTGGCTACCTCAACCGGTCCAAGGGCAGCAAGAAGCAGTGGAAGAGACTGTGGTTCGTCATCAAGGACAAAGTGCTGTACACCTACGCTGCCAGTGAGGTACCGGGTCGCCCTCACACCGTCTGTGTCCGCCTTATAATGTTTAAGACATTCTTCAGTGACGATGTAAACCTCAAAAAGACTCGCCTGTTGAGAGTTCACCTAGACTCTGCATAAGCCGCCAGTCCCACCATTACTTGTTGTTTGTTGTACATCCTGGCACTTTATGTACGCACTTATTGTGTGTCATACTTAGTTAAAGTACTTAGTTATGTAGCATCTTATCCTAGCTATCTTGGTTGTATACGAGGAATGGGTTAACCTAGCGATAGTTAGTGCTTGGCACTTGGTTCTATGAACATCCTTACAGTACCGACAGCGATGTATTGTTTAACTCTCGTATGACAAATGACTTATTGTAAGTCACTTTGGATAAAAGCGTCTGCTAAATGCCCTAAATGTGATCTCAAATGTAGAATAGAATAGATGTATGTTCCACCAAAGGGGTCATTTGCTCCTCCTGCACAAAGTCGGCAGAGGGTCAGTTAGATGGAAGAATCTCATGTTTAAAAGTAAAGACACAGAGAATGGGATTCTGGGTAATGGAGTCCCCCAGTGCTCTCTGTGACGCTCTGCGTTGTCTCCCCCAGGACGTGGCGGCCCTGGAGAGCCAGCCCCTGCTGGGGTTTCTTCCTGAGGGAGGAGAAGTACGGCCCTGCCCAGCGGCAGCAGTTCAAACTGTACCATAAAAACACGCTGTTCTACATCTTCAAGGCCGACGACATCCCCAGCGCACAGAGGTCAGTGTCCCCAAACAATCAGGGAATGACTTCCTCCTCAACGTTTGACTCACCTCAGTTCGTCTTTTTCAATAATTAGAACATTGTGCCTTTGGGACCGAATGTCACGTCACTCTCGCGCCACCTCTCTCCCACTAACTCCCCCTCCCACAGGGCCGAGCTCTCAGAGGCCGAACCAGCCCTCAGATGTATTGGCAGCACATGAATGCTTTCTCCTATCTTTTATCTTTTATGTTGTGTTGACTGACTCATGGTAGTAGGGAGGCAGTGGCTGCACAATAGACACGTTGTTTTTTGTGTTGGTTATAATAACGGCGTGTGTATCTCCAGATGGATCGAAGCCTTCCAAGAGGCCATGATCCTGGAGGAGTGACCGTCCGTTGGCAGGCTGCACACCCCTGGAGCCGGTGGATGGTGACCTGCCGCCC
This sequence comes from Melanogrammus aeglefinus, assembly GCA_900291075.1. Taxonomy (NCBI): domain Eukaryota; kingdom Metazoa; phylum Chordata; class Actinopteri; order Gadiformes; family Gadidae; genus Melanogrammus; species Melanogrammus aeglefinus. The sequence continues at coordinate 15,881 of OLKM01003229.1, read as the reverse complement.
CCGACCCCCGCCTCCCGTCCAGTACACACCCCTAGGACCCCTCGGACCCGCTGACCGCCACCCGCGGACCTCCACAGCTTTCGCTCTTTGTTATTTTCTCACCACGTCCGTATCTGTTACTGCTCAGGGGGGCCGGGTGGTCGGTGCAGCGCCCGTCGTGTTGTACGTGTTCGTTTTTACTCTCATTCCGAGGCGCTATAGTTTCCATTTCAGCTCGAGGACGAAAACATTTGATGAGAGCCGGTGGTGGGTGACGACGGTCATGTCCAGATGCACGTGTGAGGAAGTGTTTAGCAAAGCAAGACTATTGAAAACCAGAGGAAGTCTTTGACCCGGCAAATATGAAGGATTTAACAGCTGAAGGTATGGCGCTCTTTACAAACCACGTTGTCGGCCTACATTTAGACAGATTATCACATGCTCCCTGCTTTGCCCGTGTGCAAATGTTCAATAGTCGCTTTTGTCCATGAAATAGTTGTAACTCAATTGGAGAGCTCTGTTCAAGCTTGGAGGGATTCAGGAACGTGGAGGATTGCCATGCGTAGAGTATGTACCAAGGTGGGCTTTTACTGTGAACTACAGGCTGTTACAAAGACGAGCAGGAAGCAGATGTTCTACCCAAGAGTTGATCTCTCTGGTTAAGAGATTTTTTTTTTCGTTGTCTTTTTCGTTTTTTAATTTTAGAATACAATGCAATGACTTGTGGGGAAAACAAGATACTGGTGAAAACTGGAAATAAAAAGAAAAATTATGTAGATATTTGTAACTGAAGTCAGATGGCAATTTGATTGGCTGATCAGCCCCATCTGAAGTAATATTTTGTATATTGATGCAGAAAAGCAACATGGGTCTTTTCTCCGTCTAAGCCGAGAGCAAATATTTATGTATTTTTTATTTTTTTTATCACCATGATTTTTAAAGCACAGGTTGCCACTTTTGTTTGTTCATGAGAGAAGAGGAAGGTTAGGATATCTTTATAATTTAACCTTATTTTTAAGTTTTTTAATAACTTTTGAAACACTCAACTCAATCAAGTGTTTACTTTGGTGTGTTATTTGGTTCATTGTGGAAAGGATAGATACACCTGCACCATGTTTATTACTGCCAGTGTTATTTTCCTGTTCTTAACATTGCTGCCAATACAATGAATTACTTTTACCCCAAACAATTAACAATGTAGGGTCTTTCAATATCCCTTGAGTTAAAAGACAGGTCATCATGATGCAGTCCTGCCTATCCAACATGAGGTGTGTCTTGTATAGTTCTAATCAGGTTGGACAAGTGTCAGCATTGGTACATACCAAGTGAAACTTATACATGATCATGGTTTGTGCCGAAATGTCTCAAAACAAGAAATCTCTTTACGGGGTTAAAAAGTTTAACTCTAGTAACACCGAATGTGCCTTATTGTTAAGCTCATGGAATTGATTGCAGCATTTTTGGGAAAGTGTGTGAAATGTTTCATATGAATTGCGACAAACTAGACTATTAATCAGATGCAGTTGCACAAGTCGTCCAATCAACATTTCTTCAGGGTAATCTCTTCTGTCGTTTTTATTAATCAGGGTTGCAATAGATCCCAATGTTCACACATTTTGAACGACCACAATTCTGCTGTCATGTTGTGAACATTGTGTCTGTTTATTAAGGTATAACAGTGCTAGGATAACAAAGATGAATGACTGATACCAGTGAGTGTATTAGGTTATTGAATCAGATATAAAGGGTTAGTTCAGAACTGTCAGGCAACAGTTTTTAATAAAATAAAAATTCTAAATACTGTATTTTGTATTTTGTACTTTGATATATTTATAAATTTTTTATTTGGGAGATTGCTAATGTTTGACTTGTAAATTGTTGTTGTTGAAATGTGTAAACTGTGCCCTGCGAGAAACATCCCACAACAATTCTGGATATGTGCCACTATGTGTGACTTCATTGGCGCATGGAGAGGAGGGGGAAGGAATGGGAGTTGGTGTTCAGGCCAGGGGAGGAGGTGGGAGTCTTCGGCAGCGTTCCTGGATCTCTGAGGAGGCTACGGCCCTCCACTCCTCCACTCCCTCCGCCCTGCTCGCCTCCGGAGCCTGATGGAGGGAGAGGAGGAACTGATCGGGGACATAAGTGGACATTAAAGTATACAACCTGCTTTGTAAAAAATATGCAGAGAAGCTCACATTTTTCCTCATAATCTCTCCGGCGGTCTTCATCAGGTACGGTCTTCGGCTCTCTTCCTCTCCCACTACATCTTCATCAGGTACGTTCTTCATCTCTCTTCCTCTCCAACTATGTCTTCATCAGGTATCGTCTTCATCTCTCTTCTTCTCACTACGTCTTCATCGGGTACACTTTTCATCTCCAACTACGTCTGCTCTTTAGTAAATCAGCTGACTTGAAAATAATCCTCCACACAGATCTGATAGCTGATTATTACAAAGCTTAAAGAAAGACACGTTGTTTAAACACTTAACAATCCAGTCTACTTACCATTTAGAAAATTTGATATTCATTTAAAATGTCATGATTTAACTAAATAGCCTACCTTTCCTAAAGAGACAATATGATAATTTAAGCCTGCAACAATACACAGAATGTTCTTAAAAATGATTTATCCATGGTTTTATGTAGATAGATATTATAATACAATCGTGAGTGATGCACCAGTTGGCTGCTGGCACCCCAGCGCTCTCTAGTGGTACTGCTCAAACTATATACAGAGATATATTGATGTAGCTTAAACTAGTTACCATTAAAGAAATAAGACATTTTTAATATATTTCTACTATTATATTGACGAACATAAAAGTACTTTTTGCGTTTGTCTTCGACATCTACCCCCTCCCGTCCAGTAGGGGGCAGTGTTACAACATGGACACTTTCCTAAAGTCGTGTAAGAGTGAAGTGGTGGAGATTACGTGAGTGAAGAACGATGGAGTGAGCACCAAGCAGCTTCCTTCCTCCCTTCGAAATGAAGACAACTTGTTTTTTTTAACGTCATAAATAAAGAGAATATTTAGCAAAATCAACCAAATATGGATCACGACTGTTTAGAAAAAACGTGCAATAGAGCAGTCAGCTCGGACACGTCTTACAGATGTAAGTAGCAGACTCACATTTGGCCAAAGGTAGCCTACGCACTCAAAAAATAGGGAACCCATCAAGTGTTCTAGTCCTCATCGCTAGTCCCCTAGTCCCCATCGCGAAGCCTCCTTGCCGACTTGGAACCCCGTCATTATTTTAATGTTACCCAACTAGTTGATATGCTGTTTGCATTGCTGTTTCACGCTTAAACCTGTCGGTTATATCTTTATCACATTCTGCCCATTTTAAAGGGATTTGTATAAAAACAAGACTCGTTTTCTCTCATTCTAGTGACCCCTACAGAAATCGAGACGATGGTCAAACTGAGGATGACGAATAGGGCTTACTTCTCTGGAAAGAAAAAAGAATGCATGAGAGGATGGAGGTGAGTTCAACGAGTTAAGAGTAACATTCATGGTAAAAACAACAACGATCCTGTAATGAACTAAGTAATGTAATACAAATATTTGTCATCATTGATGAACCTCACTGTGATTTAGTGTGTCTCCCTGAATGAACACTGATGGAGATGCTTAAGATTGTACAACATCATCCATATCTCCTCTTCTACGAACACATCAACATGTATCTATGTTGTCTCTTGTCGTTGAAGGGCCATCCTAAAGCACATGGGCTTGCATACCAAACTTAACTACTATCAGGCTGCCAAGAAATGGGACAACATGAGGATGAAGTACAAGGTTTGAATTTAGTTTTTGAAAATATATGATCCAACAGCAATATAGTGAAACAGTTTTCACTTTATCTGTCTTCTTCATTGACCGGTAACATCCCCTGAAACACAGACTCAAGTCAAGTCTGTTTTAATTTTTAAAGCTGTTTATCATAGTTGCTCTCTTCAGGTTTAAGGGCTACATGTGTATGACACCACTTAACCCTAGCCTCCCAAATGACAAGGAAAAACATGATTATCAAGAAAGAAACCTTGAGAAGGAACACAGAGTTGGGGAACCCTCCTTCAGGGGAGGGCTGGGAGTGCAATGGGTGCCATCAATTCACATACATAATGATATCATATCAAGCAAACATCTAATCCAAATGTCTAATTTAAATTCTCTCTCTCTCTCTCGCTCTACTCTGTGTGTGTGTGTGTGTGTGTGTGTGTGTGTGTGTGTGTGTGTGTGTGTGTGTGTGTGTGTGTGTGTGTGTGTGTGTGTGCTCTCTCTCTCTCTCTCTCTCTCTCTCTCTCTCTCTCTCTCTCTCTCTCTCTCTCTCTCTCTCTCTCTCTCTCTCTCTCTCTCTCTCTCTCTCTCTCTCTCTCTCTCTCTCTCTCTCTCTCTCTCTCTCTCGCTCTCTCTCTCGCTCTCTCTCTGTGTCTCTCTCTCTGTGTCTTTCTCTCTCGCTCGCTCTCTCTCTCTCTCTCTCCTCTCTCCTCTCTCTCTCTTCTCTCTCTCTCTCTCTCTCTCTCTCTCTCTCTCTCTCTCTCTCCCCCCCCTCCTCCAGGAGCTCAAGTACCCTCCAGAGGGGGTGGTGCTCCCTCCCCTGTGGTGGGGCTTCAACCTGATGGACAACGCCATGCACGGGCTGCTGGACAACAGCGCGCCCATCATCGCCCTCCCCCCCAGCGACGACGACGCCGACTTCCTCCCGAACAAGAGGAAGCGCGAGCACCCCCCGGCGCCGGCGCCGCTCTCGCTGGGCGGGGGGGGCGCCTCGGAGGTCGAGGTCTCCCTCCTGGACAGCGGCGAGGAGCAGGAGGAGGAGGTGGTGAGGCTCCGGTGCGCCTCGCGGGACGTGGAGAGCGAGCGCTTGGCGATGGAGAGCGAGCGCGCCTCCCTGGAGGGCGAGCGGGCGCTGATGGAGCGTGAGCGGCAGCTGGTTGCCATGGAGACCCTGGGCCTGCAGCGGGAGAGGGCGGGGCTGGAGCGGGAGGAGGCGGCGCTGGGGCGCCAGCGCGCCGCCCTGGAGCGGGAGAGGACGGCCGTCGAGAGGGAGAAGGCGCTGCTGGAGCGGGAGAGGGCGGTGCTCGAGAGGGAGCGCACCGAGCTGGAGAGGGAGCGCACCGTGCTCGAGAGGGAGCGCACCGAGCTGAGCCGGGATAGGCTGGCCATGGAGAGGGGGCGGGGCCGGCCGGCCAGGGACGGCGGGGGGAACGGCGGGACGAACGGCGACGCCCACGGGAATGGTCACGGCGGCGAGGGCGAGGTGGGGGAGGAGGGCGGGGACTACGCCGGAGGTTTGGACCCGGGAACGTTACAACGGCGGGAGCGCTTCCTGGACCTGTTTGAGAAGCTGGTGGAAAACTTTTGACAGCAAACCCGGAAGGGATTCTACGGGACACAGAAGACTGGTTTTGGGTTCGGGGTATATTTTAGCAGCGCGTCTACAAGACTGTTTATTTTGATTTGTGAAGTATGTGCCACGCTGTTTCCCTGGGGTTTTGGGGTAACATTAAACCACTTTATTCAAACGTGGGTATCAGCCTTGAATGGGTTCAACATATCCTGTTCTGCGGACCCCCTGTATGATGTCAATGAAAACGTTGAGCCAACCCACAACATTTGGAGAGGTCATAATCAAACAACTTTATTCAAATGTGGTTATTCCATACAGAGAGCATACAATAGCAAGCTGTTACGGTCTTTGCATCACCCCCCCCACCTCCCACCATCCCCAACCTAAATCAAACAATAGCAGACTCTACAAAGTGACGTGTCATTTATAGGCTTTTGTATTGCATGCTCAAATCATCACCATTTGTGATATTGCAGTTCATGTAAAAAAAAAAAAGAAGCTTTTTCTGAATATATATATTTTTATATTACAGTACAGACTTTACAACAGGTGATGGTGTTTAAATGCTTATTTTATTGCACTAGATACTCAATTTCGTTGAGCTCCAGCCTCAAAACGTCTATCGTAGCCTAATGGACATGTTTTAAAGTGTTCGATTTCTCATTAATATTAATAATATAACTTCTTTACAAAACAAACATATTTAAACAATTTCCGGTTTTCCTTTTTCTGTTTCTGTGAACCGGTATTGAAAGGATGCAGAAACTAACGGCTGTCCGACGCGGTCATTCGTTAAAACAGGTTTCTCTGAATGTCAGCTAGTGTACTTATCAACTTTACCAAGTTGTGGAACAGTTTTGCTTCTGAAAACAGCTAGTGTGTGGGTGTGTGGGTGTGACAGTGAAGTTCACCATTGAATGTGCCGTACAGGTTTTGACGAGCTGAGGTGTATTTCCTATACACACACACTACCACTGTGTTCTTAACCATCAGAGTGTGAGAACCATGACGACAGTGCCCTGTGGGCACGTTGGCGATGGTTAACGTCTTATTGTGTGTCGTATTTGATGCGTTGTGAAACAGAATATATGATTGCACACGTTCAAACATACAAGTTGTACATAAGTCGGGACATTAGAGTTTCATGAAACAGCTGCACGTGATGTTGCCGATCTGTCGGGGGTAATGGCATTATTTGTGTGTGTGTGTGTGTCTGTGTGATTCATTGGGTTCAGAGATGTGTGTGTGTGTGTGTGTGTGTTTGTGTGTGTGTCTATGCATGTGTTCCCGTGTGTCCATGGGAGATGTTGTGCAAGAGAGTGTGTGTGTGTGAGTGTGTTTCTGTGTGTGTGTGTGTGTTCAGACTAGTGCCCCGATGGGGATGCGGGGCAGGCAGACGTAGGCCTGCGGGGTCCGGCTGAGGTTGACGGGGTTACCGTCCAGGCGTATGTCCTCCAGGGCGTTCCTGATGTAGTTGAAGTCTTGCAGGTTGCAGAAGGTGTCCTCGTGCATCGACTGGATGTTATTCCGCTGAGGGGTCGAGGGAGAAAGCTCAGGATGTTGTTCAAGATTTATTTGTGCATTTTTATCCTTTATTTTTGAGTGAGATATGGAGGAAGGTATGGCAGCAGGGAAGACATGCAGCAAATGACCACGTGTAGGGTTCAAACCCAGGTCGCTGTGTTCAGGACTGAGCCTATATGCTACGCACACGCCAGCACAGGACATTGTGTGTGTGTGTGTGTGTGTGAGAAAAGAAATGCAACCTCCTATGGTTGTTTGCGTGAAACAGGTCGCAATGTGAGATTAATTGGATGTAATCGATGAGTTGATTGCCAGAGATTTCAATATCTTCACAGGTACTTTACCAAATACATATATCTTGTATTTCACTATTATACATCTGTCTGACTGGTTCAAATTGGATTTCACACACGTTCTCATCTACAGTTACGATTAAAGAGGTTATTCATGTTGTGAATGGCTATGATTAGGCATGAAACCTAAAGTGTACATTAGGCTAATTTGAAACAGAATTATTGCAAGGTTATAAGAACCATTTCATTATATTAGTCCTACGATTATGTAAAACATCTTTCTTGGAAGATGCGTACGTCTGGTCTTCCACATGAGATGTGTAGCCACCACCTTTCTTGAAGCTCGTTTTGCAATGATAGCTTTTACGTCAACTGCCCCACATCAACCTTAACATTCGGGCCCGGTTCCTTCTTGTCACAAGCCATTATTCAATCTAACAATAACAAGGGGGTACCTGGAGATGCAGGGATCGCAGGCTGTCTGGTAGAGGCACAGGGATGTAATCAAGGTGGTTGTCTGTCAGGTACAAGTACAGAAGTCCAGCCATATCCTGAAAACAAACAAGACAAATATATGAAACATGGTCATTAGAGATCAGAGGGCTGCAGGCCATTTTTTTTTTAGCATTTTAAGGAGAGTGAAGAAAACAGCAGAACAGAGCAATACTTAGAAAATAAGCAACTCAAAAGACAGATCCCCTCCATCTCTACTCACTACCTTCCTCATTGGTCCACCATTGAGCAGTGTTGCATCACGCACCTGTCCCGCACCTGTTATTGGCTGGAAAGACGGATTCCTTGAACCAATCAGGGACGAGATGCCCTGATGCCACTAAACAGTGGGCCGTACCTTGAACGCCTCCTTGTGGATGCCCCTGGTGTTGACCTCGTTGTGGCTGGCGTCGATGAGCGTCATGGTGACCGGCAGGGCGGGCAGCTGCGAGACGTGGTTCTCCCTGATCACCAGCTCCTCCAGCGCCGGCAGCATGGAGAAGGCGCCCTCGTCGACGGACGAGATATCGTTGGCCGTGACGTCGATCCTCTTCAGCTTGCCTGATGGGAGCGGGAGTTCAGGCAGGTTGCCGACGCGATACGAGACACTGTCCACATTTAATGATCCCGATACTGATCCATTTAGTCACCAAGCGGTGTGTCTAATTGCATGCACAAAACTTGCCATGATCTATTTCTATATGTATAAAGAAGTATATCAAATAATGTCATGTCAATATACATATTGACATGTTAAAATACATGACATTATGAGCTCATAGGGCTTAAGTTTTCTTGCTCATTGATGCGTACAGGTGAGCTGCAGACATTGAGGTTCGAACCTGAAACCGCCCAACCAATAGACTGTCCTGCTAAACCAAACGATCCCATTCACCTACACATGTCATCCCGACACTTTGGTTACCTAGCAACATGTCAAAGCACAAACATTCCCCAAACGTACTCATGAAGGCAAAGTCAGACTTGTGGATCTTGGTGAGCCTGTTGTAGCGAGCGGAGAAGTGAGTCGTCTCTTTGGGGAGGGGCGGTATGCTGTCCAGCTTCAGGTCATCGCAGTAGACCGAAGTACCGAGGCAGGTACACAGTAGACATGTGGGCATACCTGGGGCACATTCATGACATGATGAGTTACAGTATTGGGGGAGCATTAGACAATGAAAGGTAAGGGGCCTTATTCACCCAGCAGCTGCCTTGAGTTCCCCTCAACCCAGCCAGCAATCAGAACCAAGACGGATTTAAGACACAAACTCTTTCAAATGGATCTTCATCATCAAAATTAACCACACATTGATTCCTGGAATTGTACCCTCCAGTGTCACAATTAGAGGCTACAGTTGAGACTCTGTCAAAGTTCTTTTTTTTTTGCCTCATTAGATTCAGAGCTATAATCTTGATGTGGATTGAGAAGATGCGTCATGTCAACGTTGTCTCCATTACTGACCTCCCCAGTCAACTCCTGGCTCTTCAGTCTCAACGGGTGCTACCGTAGTTACCGGAGCTACCGTGGTTTCGGGGTCTGGCATGGTGGAGCCATCCGTACTACCAGTAACTTCCTGATGGGTGTCTGGTTTAATTGGAAGCAGCTCCTCTTGTTAGAGACAAGATTAGGTGTTACAGAGATAAGGTTAGACCGGCAACCAGGCGGCTGTTTGCCTCAGAGATGATTAGCACACATATGTAGCATTAGTGGTATGAGAACCCATTCAGGCAATGGATGGATGTCAACTGCGAAAAAGGGGTGTTGACTGTTATTCAAATGAATTATGAAATGTTATGTTATGATTATGCATTAAAGACAATGACGATTATGAAATGTTATGTTATGATTACGCATTAAGACATTTTGAAGGTGGGTCAATTTAAGTAGTGCAATCGTCGTAAAACAAATTGGTTGAAATGGTCAGTGTACGGGTATTCTCTGAACGGTTTCAGTCTCCATCGTAATCGGTTTATTTAATTCGGGCCTTCCGTACTCTTACTCCCTGTTTACCTCGGCACAGGTTTGTGCCACGGTACTGACCTTCATCAATGACCAGGATCAGTGTGACCCCGGGTTCGTCCCCAGAGCCAGCGGCCCCTGAGGAGCCCGAAGCCGCAGAGGTTTCAGACTCGCCAACATCTCCAGAGCCACCAGAGACGACCCCGGAAGACCCTGACCACTCCCCAGAAGAGCCCGAGGCCTCCTGGGGCGTAGTGGCGTCGGGAATGAGGGACAGCTCTTCCCCTTGTTAAAGCCAAGGGGGTGGGATTAGGAGACATGTTAGGGTGAGAGGGTGGAGGAATCACACCACGGTGGAGTAATGACTGACAGAAAACACAGGGGAATTAGTGATGGTGTGGAACAGATGAGTGACATTAGGATAGCCAGAATGATAACAGATCAACAACATTTAACCACTTTTAGCAGGGAAGTAGTTAAATGGAACCTTATAAAGAAAACAGATGACAAGTGAATAAGTCAATCAGGTTAATTATTGAATGAGATGAATGAAATTAATCAGGATGTTATGAGAGGCCTCACAAACCCAGTCGCTTTAAAACTACATCCAACTGTTTATTTTTTCCAGCTCATGGAATCCACTTGTTTGAAGGTACTATTACCAACTACCAGTCTACTGGCCTACTCACACAGGTTCAGGTACTAACCTCCAGATATTAAGGTAACGTCCACGTCCCCAGACTCGCCAGAGAGATCCCCAGAGGTCCCTGAACCAATGAGATCCCCGGAACCCCCAGAGCCCAGGAGCAGATCCCCGGACCCCCCAGAGCCCAGGAGCAGATCCCCAGACCCCCCAGAGCCCAGCAGAACGTCCCCTGAGCCCCCGGAGCCCAGGAGAACGTCCCCTGACCCTCCAGAGCCCAAGAGGAGATCCACAAAGGAAACATCCCCTGATCCTCCAGAACCAAGGAGGTCTCCGGAGCTCCCGGAGGCCAGGAAGACGTCCCCAGATCCCCCAGAGCCCAGCAGGACGTCCCCGGAGGTCTCTGCGACTCCGGACCCCCCGGAACCAAGGTGGTCCCCGGACGCCCCGGAGCCACCAGATCCTGGAAAGCCCCCTGAGCCTGAGAGATCCCCCGATCCGGCGAGGGGGGCGCCAGAACCTCCGGAGCCAGAGGCGAGGTCTCCGGAGCCAGAGGCGAGGTCTCCGGAGCCCGAGGAGCCCGCGGAGGAAGGAGCCCCCGAGTCCCCGGACCCTGAGGCCCCGGGCACGCCCAGGGTACCGGACCCCACCGAGCCCCCGAAGTCCCCGGAGACATGAAGGGTGTCAACGGGCGTCAGACGAAGCTCCTCCTCTTGTTAGAGACAAGATTAGGTGTTAATACACAGACAGAACACACACAGAGACACCTGTGACCGGTCGCTTCACAGGGATGATGATGGTGATTAGGTGGCTTATATTAGGTGACAACAAACACGAATGGACACATTTAACCAAATGGCGGCTAGTTAAATGGAACTCATGCACATGTAAACAGAGGTGAATGGTGGAGAGGGGTTGAGATTCCTTTCCCAGGGCAGGTTGTGCCTCGAGGCGTTGAGAGACTACCACGAGTGACTCTTGTTTTCGCCATGTTCACCTTGCGTTGGAAACCACTGGCCCCCTTTTTTTTGCCGATACAGGGCAAACTGAAAATCAGGGGACTTGAGGGACGGTTGGGTCTAGAACTGCATGTACTCATTCTGACCTTTCTGTGTGTTGGGACCCATGAGCACTCCCGAGTCCCCAGAGCCCTGTTGCACATGCTTTGCTCTCAAGGGCAACTCCTCTTCATATTCCCGCTCCTCCTCCTCTTCCTCTTCCTCCAAGGAGGCTCCGGGTGAGGGGTAGCCGTGGTCAGGTGGAGGCAGGGTTCCGATCTCCATCTGAGGGGGGAGTAGAGCAGAGAAGCCGGTAGATTAATGTGGAGGGTTTTGGACGGCCGTTTTGGTTAGTTGGAACACAATGATTAGCTTAAATTGGTTGACCAAAACGGATTGTTTTTCGAAATGTAGTTGTATTACGGTTGGTGGCACTAGGCTTTGAGATATACCAGCATTAGAACAAAGGTCCTGTCAAAGCTTGGTTGCTAAAAAGTGTCTTCCCTTCATGGTTAGCGCACCAGCGGGATTAGCCACAGAACCAGCCAACCTGTTGGAACTTCCAAGGGGAATGTTTAGCCCAAGGTTAACTGTAAAACCATCATCATATCGATTGGATCCAAAGTGATTGTTGTTCTACACCTCAGGGACGGAGCCTCTCCTTAGGGGATTTTGAACGTTTTAGGATCCCAAAACGGTCTCTGTGTGGTTTATAGCAGACGGTATCTTGCTGATTAAACCCCAAACCGTTCAGGGCACAAGTCTGGGTAGACCGTTCTACTTTGATGTTAATGTTACTATCTAAACGTAAGGTGCTAACCAGAAACTACTAGCCCTCCTGCGACCACTTTAATTAGTCAAGTTAAGATTTGTGTCAAATTTGTTAGAATTAATTTCTCCAGCTACCTTACCTTACCGGGAGGGGGCAGTATAATGTCAATCTTTAAAATACGTGGCTCCAAAATGTTTGGAAAAAAAAGTCAGAATTTTTTAAAGACTCACTATGAACAGTCCACGTACATTGAGGATCATCCATACATTACATGATTATTCAAAACACAGCAATTTATGACGGAAAATACCAATATTGGCGCATATCGTATCTATGTATGGCTTAACGCGTGCTCTATCATTAAAAAACTGCATCAATGGGCTCGACTGTTGATGTAATAGGTGTCGACATGCAAATAAGTTAAGTTCTTTTTTCTTGAACACCGGGATGTGGCCATTATGCTCATATATTCAATTAGTGCATTTCTATCATAGTCCACCCGAGGGCAGTGAAACCCCACATACAAACACAGGCAATACCTGACACGCACATGCTGAATTGAAGCTCTCAAAATCGGGAATGGTCCTTGTGGAACCAAGACACTCATGGTAGCAAGACAGACTCCACATTTCAATACTGCAGTGCACTCTCAAACACAGTAGTAAGCTGTCCAGCAGCTCAGAGATAACCTACAACAAACAACCAAGGGAACAAATATGACCAAAACTACCTCAAGCATCCTGTTCCACACCAAAAAAGACCACAAAAAATAAACAACTGAAAGCAGTTTAGTTTTATTCCATTGACACATCGCGTCAATGAACAGATATCTTGAACGAAAATCTTGGCAGAGACCATTTGAAATCTAACAAGGTGGGTCTTTGAAAACGACTTGCGACCGAGGTTGCTGCCTGTCGCTCTCCTCTCCCATCCCCTCCCCCCAAAGTAAACACCAAGGCCCAAGGGGGAAGGAGAGGCCAAAGGCTGGTTACCAAAAATACAGAAACAGTCTTCAGGGAACCAGCATGGCGGCTGCAGAGAATGCACAACATTTTGATTTTGAATGGGAAGCTTTAAGAGCGTTCGCTAGATGATCACACACACGCAGACACACACACACACACACACACACACACACCACACACACCACACACACACACACACACCCAACACACACACACAACACACACACACACGTGCACACACACACACACACACACACACACACACACACAGCACACACACACACACACACACACGCACACACGCACGCACGCACGCACGCACGCACGCACGCACACACACACACACATATAAAAACACATTTGTATAACATATATTTTGTTGTCCTTTCCCTATTTATACATTTTCCAACTATCAAAGTCCAACAGTTCATAGCCAGTTAAAACCTCATCTCTCATCGTCAAAAGGCCCAACGGCATTATACATCTGTTCACACACTCTATCATTCACCCAGCAACCAGTTCTCCTGCAGGGTTGTGCCTCAGTTCTCTCTGCACCACATACAGATGTTCAGGAAGGAGACATCCGTGTACCGCATTCTGAAGGGAGACATGTTGCCCTTCATTCCTGAGGGACACATCTCTGCATCTCCACCTTAGAGCTCTGAGACGCTTCTAAGATGGTGGACAGAAACTTACGTTTGTGGCTTGTAGAATGACTGGGGTTTAATAAAAAAATAGATGAATAAATATTTAAAAATGGCGGAACGTTACTCACTAAAGTGAGACGATTCGGCCACATGTTTTCGCATTGTGGCCAAATGACAAATCTTTTCACAGCGGTTGCAATTTGATTGGAGGTTCATGTTTAAGGACAGGCTTCCTTAGACATTGCACAGTAACGGGCGGATGGAGAGGGATATGATTATTGGCTGAAGGATCAAATAAGCTCTAGGTCTTTGTCTAAACACACACACACACATGGGAGGGAGGGAGAGACGGAGCGAGGGAGGGAAGAGAAGAGAAAGGGAGGGAGGGGGAGAGAAAGGGAGAGTGGGTGAGAGGGGAGAGACGGAGAAAGGGAGGGAAGGAGAGAAAAAGGGAGGGAGGGCGGGAGGGAGGGAGGGAGGGAGGGATATGGGAGAGGGAAAGAGGTGGAGAGAGTGTAGAAGATCTGCTTGAGGCGTGGAAGTGGAGGCTCAGCATTCCAGCCACAACAGCCATCTCATCATCTGCTCATTTCTACCGTGACTCTTGACATATGTGTGGGTGTTTGTGTGTTTCTGTGTGTGTGTGTGTGTGTCTGTGTGTGTGTGTGTGTGTGTGTGTGTGTGTGTGTGTGTGTGTGTGTGTGTGTGTGTGTGTGTGTGTGTGTGTGTGTGTGTGTGTGTGTGTGTGTGTGTGTGTGTGTGTGTGTGTGTGTGTGTGTGTGTGTATACATTCACATATGTTGACAGACTTATCAATCAGCACACTAATTAAGTCCCCAGCACCTGCACCCTCCATCTCCATCTCTTCTGCCCTCTGCACCCTCTCAGGGTGGGGTCAAGGTGAAGGGATGATGATGAGTGGACACAAACACGCCCTCCATCAACACCTCGGTTATGACTGAAGCCTCCAGCCTCAGTGTACGGCGCAGCATGGGAGGCACACACAGTATCCCGCGTCTGTCTCCCACAAAACACGAAAATCTCCCGTGACATTTTGAATAAACTAAAGCCTTGCACAAAAAACCCACATCTCCTCTTGGAAAAATTCCTAGTTTTAAGACAAACTAACAATGCCATGCGAATGCTCTGCGTCTGTCTCCCACAAAACACGAAAATCTCCCGTGACATTTTGAATAAACTAAAGCCTTGCACAAAAAACCCACATCTCCTCTTGGAAAAATTCCTAGTTTTAAGACAAACTAACAATGCCATGCGAATGCCTTCTTTCTCACACAAAGTAGATGGTGTCGCTCTGGATGGTGGTTGAGCTGCTGGCCACAACGTGTGAACAGTTCAGTCACGACGTTCACACGAACCGAGCGTCCGAGGTGGAATAGACCCATCAGACAGCGGGAGTCGGTCCTGCAGTAGGAGACGCAGCCCTGTGTTTGGTTAGGCCGGGGCGGGGGTGTGGGGAATGCTGCACGGGGCTTCGAGGAAACGGCTTGTTGGATGTCTACTGAAACATCTGACCGCCACAATGTTGCCTGATTGCCATCTTTGACAACGTCTTGGCCCTAAATGCACCGATATCCATTCCAACCACCACAGTGCATGCTTGCCACATCATGGCCTGATGAAGGGCATGTGTGTCTGCCATAATGCTCCTGGCAATAGGCTTCTGCCAGAAGGCTTTTTTATCCTGCTATTATTTTATTGCTATGCCTCGTCTGTTCTTTGGAGAGGACCCAGTCCAGTCCCTATGGGCCTTCACCGTGGCAGGGGGAGCTTGGGGGGCTGGGACCACCGAACAATGCACTTGGTTATTTCCTCGCACGGTGAAGCTGGTGTGTTTTCGCCTTCCTAACCTAAATAGTACCGATTTAATTCCTTTCAGAATTGGAATTTAGATTATATTTATGTTTGGGTTTTGGGAGATGATCATCCAGATCCAAGCAACACACCTACACACCCACACACACACACACACACCACACACACACACACACACACACACACACACACACACACACACACACACACACACACACACACACACACACACACACACACACACACACACACACACACACACAAATGCGTGTTCCACACGTTTGTGTTAAATTAAATTGAATAAGCTTTGTCTTTATTTAAATACGGTAATAGTAACTCGCCAACCTATAGTTAACTTTTCCAGTAGGTCGGAGAGTTATATATATATAGTAAATGTTTAATTCACATTTATATTCGCAT